>PVIR01010215.1:0-50691 GCA_004026965.1 Petromus typicus
TTAGGATCAAGAATCATACCTCCAAAAACAATTGCAGTGGAATTCTTATTTGAGATTTATGAGTCATTTACAATGATGCTGCTGTTTTGGGTAAATATGTTTCCAGTCTGTATTGTTTTCTGTGACAGAGAAGGAAATTATAATGCCTGAAAAACATACTGAATGAACTATATAGCAGAGCTGCATGTCAGAAGAATGCCTTCGCGGGACCTGCTACAGGTGTAAGTCAAGGCTTTTTGTATATTCCATATAATTATCTCATTCATAGTCCTAGGATTCCTGAGAATAATATGAGAGAACCAGGGTTGGTGAAATTAGCTACATAACAGTTCAATCCAATGAGAAAATACCAATAAAAACAGATACCAAGACTCAAAATATGTTTTAAAAAATACAGATATTCCATAAGCAATCAATATTGTAAGCTTCTAAATATACAATGTCTTTCTTTGTTTGTTGTTGTTTTTTTTGTTTTTTGTTTTTTGTTTTTTGTTTTTTTGAGATAGGGTCTCACTTTGTGGTTCAGGCTGGCCCTGAGCTCAGCCTCAAACTCACATCAGAGTAATCCTCCTGCCTCTGCCTCCCAAGTGCTGGGATTACAGGTGTGAGCCACCACGCCCGACACTGTGGTATGTGGTACTGGTTGCTGCTGGGATGAGTCTCCACACCCAGTATTTTATGTGGTTACCGGGGAATTGAACCTGGGTCCTTACACTTGCAATACAGGCACTGGAACCACTGAGATAAATCCCCGGCCTATAATTTCTTTCTTGAAGCTATATGTATCTCCTTATTTTCTTCTCTCTATTATTTGGATTTGATTATTTTATTTTATTACTATATGTGTAGAGTACATAATTTTTGCATTTCTTGGAAGAAGTTGGTATATGTATGTTATACATCTTAATTCTTTTTAAAACACTTCCCTTTCCTTTTTGACCCCATCTGTTCATTCCTTGATCTACAGCCTGTATTGTCGGTATATATTTGCAGTGCATAATGTTTATGTCCTTATGTGGAGTTGGTACTTGTCTATAACATATTATGAAACATTTTATTTAATATTTTTCTACTTTTCTTCCTTCTTTTCTTTCTATGTCTTAATCCTCTTTCCCTTTAAGAAGTTTTTCCTTACTGGCTATTGTGTATTATTTATTCTTCTCTGGAAAGATCAGCATTAAAGAAAGCCTTCAAACAAGTGAGCTTAATAGATATCCAGAGCATTACATGCAGCAACAGCATACACATCCTTTCCAGCAGCATGTTGAATTTTCTCCATAACAGACTACATACTAGCCAGGAAATCAGTCTTAAGCAAATGTAAAAGAATTGAATTTATACCATGTATTTTATGTGGCCAAATATAACAAAGTTAGAAATTAGTGACAAAAGAAAACACATAATTATATAAATGTATGAAAATAAAACAATACACTCTCAACAAAGTAATGACTTACAGAAGAGATCAAGGAAGACATAAGAGAATTTTTAAAACTACAGGATAATATCAGTAAAATATATCAGAACTTATGTGACACAATGAAAGAGGTCGTAACTGGGAGGTTTGTTACTGTGAATACACACACCACAAAAACAAAGCAAGCCCCCATAAAAGACCTAGTGTCAATAATCAGTGTCACAGGAGAACAAAAATAATACATTGCAAAAACTAATACAAAGAAGTCAATTATAATGATCACAGAAGAAATGAGTGGAGTTAATACCAGTAATAAAGATAAAGCAGACAAATAATTAATGAAAGTTGGTCTTTTAAAACAATAAACAAAAAAGACATTTTGGTGAGGTGTAGAAATAACTAAGAATATTTTAATTTATAACAAAAATATCCTCATATCTGGCAAATTATAACAATATGGGGAAAGTAGAGGCTTTGAGTGGAATAAAGCCACACAACTAGAAGTCAAAACTGTGTAGAAACTGTGTGAGAACTGCAGGAATGTCTCAGAATGTGGAGTCCACGCAGAAACACAGAAATCCTTAAGAAGACATAAGGTTTGGTAAACACTCAGCCTCTGGCATCTGGTAGCAACAAGATCTAATGTAAATAAGACAGCTTTTAATTTTTGTTCTGGCATATTAACAGCTTGGAAGTCATTGTGTCAACATAATCCAGAAATGCTCAACAAACTGAAAACTGACAAATCCATTATGGAGTTAGACCATGCACC
The DNA here is from genome assembly GCA_004026965.1 of Petromus typicus. NCBI lineage: Eukaryota > Metazoa > Chordata > Mammalia > Rodentia > Petromuridae > Petromus > Petromus typicus. The sequence continues at coordinate 2,190 of PVIR01010215.1, forward strand.
AAATTGCTGAAAACACAATTAGAGAAATAAAAGAAAGACATTGGGAAAAATAAGAATCAAGATATATTATGAATAGGGACAAAATAATATATTATGAATAGGGACAAAATGCCAAAGAGTAATGTGATCATAATATATTCCTAAAATGTAACAAAAACTCAACTTATTAAGAAAAAGAAAGATACAGTGAATTGCAACTTACTTGGGTAGAATTTTAAGAAGAATTCTTGATAAGAATGGATAGTGTAGTGAAAAAACCTCAACTATGATCAGTTAATGCTGGTGGTTGAATATTTTTTAGTTTGAGAATTATAAACTCTCAGGCATCACAGACATTTTAAAAACAAAAAACTTAATTTAAAGATAGAGAGAAGTATTATAATAAGATTCATATGCCCAGGTGTGGGAAGTACAGGCCAGAACTTTAGACAAATATGATTAATACACAAAAAACTCTAGTGCAATTCACAGTCTAATGAAAGAATAAATGGTCAAGGTTATAAGGGAAATTGTCACTCTAAGAAAGAAACAAAACAAAATGTTTTAAATTAAAAAAAATCTATGGCAAAAATGAAGATTATCTTTAATGAAATAATCAGCTGATAACCACTAAGAAATCTGTGACCTTGAATATATATCATTAGAAACTTTCAAATCTGAAATGACAAAGAGATAAAAATTGAATGGGAAATTACAGAAAAGAATGCTAAGAACTGTGAGACAAATAATGCAGGTTGCAATAAGTTCAAGCTCATGATGGAGGGCTGCAGCTTACAGAGGGGAACTGTGTAGACAGGGGAACACAGAAGTCAAAGCAAAGCAGATTGGTATACATGGGGAGGACAGGAGAACAGGAAGAAGGCCAGGGACTCTTAGTAGAATACTTTTATATCTCTGACAAACACTGACCACTGAGACATAGTGGGAAAATGTTTTGAAGAGTCACATAGAAAGAGACATACAGACAGGAGCAATGTTGTCATCTACCATGGAATATTGAGGTCACATAAAATGGATGGTGAAAGAAAGTGAAATGATGAGAAAATGATGCAAGAATTGGAAATATCCTATTGTTTACTATCTACTATTTTGTTCATGAAAATATTACAGCAGGCCAAATACACTTATTGTTTGTTTCACTACAAATAGGCTAACACACATTATTGTTTTAGAACAAAGACAATAGCCATACTAATTAGTTCTGTTCACTATATTCTGTAACAGTAACTTTTTTTTCCATTCCCTATTAAAATATAAAAATACTTACTCTTAATTGTACCTTTTGTAAAATAGGTAGGGAAAATAACATTTTTTAGTTTTTGTTTGTTTGTTTGTTTGTTTGTATGTTTGTTTAAGACAGGATCTCGCTTTGTAGTCCATGCTAGTTGTGAATTCAGCCTTCATCTCAACAATCCTCCTGCCTGTGCCTCCCAAGTGCTGGGGTTAGAAGTGTGAGCCACCACAGCTGGCACTAGAAAAATAACTTTTAAGAAGAAGATAAAAGCTATTAATCAACATCATGTTTTCAAACAGACTAAAAATGAGTTCTTAAACAAAATTTTGGCCATATTACAGGTAACATTTTATCCAAATGTAGTGACTATTGACACTTAAATCACTATATGAGAGAGCTAGCATGTTGAAAACTACTTTCACATATTTATCTCTGAACAATTTATTTACTCCTTTTAAATAATTTTTACAGAGTTATTAGTCATATATATTTCAAATATTACACATATTGTTTTTAATGATAATACTGGAATATATTTCCAAATTTTATTTTGAATTAGTATTATTTTATTGTATTCATGTGTTTTTGTTTTCAAGGAGGATTTTGTAATATAGAGTTTCTGTAGATACTGAATTATTTTTTGATAGCATAGAAGATGTTATACATCACCAGATGCATTGTTCATAAATTAATGCCTATTTTAATGTACATTTACTGTGATAATCTGTCAACTTTGAAAGGTAATGTTTTCAAAGAAAATTATTTCAAGAAAATAATTTTAGATTTGTACTGATTTGACTTAAAATATATGAAAGATAATCTTTTCAAAGTCTCCTCCTTATCCTTATCAGAATCATTTAAATTTCAGAAGCATAAACTTTGGAAGATGAAAGTTACATGAGTTAATCCTAAATGTGTGTGGTGGCGGAGGAGCTTCCTAGAACTCTGCACACTGGTGACAGTGAGCCTTGGACACTTTCCACTCACTTTGTCAGCGTGGTCACTGATGTTCCATTTAGTTCTGACATTCGTGGTTTTGCAGTCTACACAGAGGTTTCCTTCTTTTTTTGAAATCTGAATTCAGTCATTTTATTTCGACTATATGTTTGTCAGTTTAGTGAGTATGTTTTTATAAAACTAATTTATTTCTATAACACATGAATAAGGTCTTAGTGAACTATAAATGCTTCTTAATATATCATAGTACTTTAACATTTGACTTTTTAATCCTTATTTTAGATATTCTTTTTATCTATGCTGTTGTTTTTAAAGAAAATTTTTAAAAATTATCTTGATTCGTTTTAGGAGAAAAGAATTTAGGATTTATACTGATATTTTATTTAATTTTTTAAAAACTATTTTAAGAAGATACATATGTGTATATTGGATATTATATGTTTCCAACCACTGAAGTGTATTTTTCAATAATTTGTATTTAAATGTTTTAGTCATGATGACTTTGTACTTCCTCAGGTCACTTTATTGCTAAGAACTTAGCATTTTTTGTTTTGTAAATCCTATTATACTTTATAATAAGTATTATACAAAATATATCATACACAGTTGACATATGATTTTATATATAATTTTTTATATTCGGAATATCTTTGTGGTGCTAAATGCTTTGACTTGCCTTTTTTTGGATGTACCACTTCTTAGCCCCCACCCCCTTTTTATCTTGCTGTGATGAACTACCAGAAAGCCAAGATAAGGAGGAAATGTTTATTTTCACTCTAGTTTGTAGAAATTTCAGGCAATACTCAGAGGCTGTAGGGCAGGAAAGTGGAAAAAGCACAGCACAGAGGGAGGACAACAGAAGCAGAAGCAACAGCCTACCTTCCATCTTTCCCTTTTATCCCACGCAGAGCATTTGAGTGTTGCCTTCCACACCTGCCCTGCCCTGTCTTCAGTAAGTTCATTCAGCCCCACGCAGTGCTGTGTATGCTCTAGGATTCTATTTTCTCACGTTACTTTATCTCTACTTTGCTCATTAATAATGCAGTCTCCTAATGTATACATGCTACCTGACTGAGAAATCGTTAGGCTGTTTATTTGGAAATCTTTAAAAAGATGAGAAATACTTTAATAGAATAATAGAGGACACCTGTGATTAGTTTATTTGATGCAACCACCATCATCTTAACAGTTGGAAATCATTTGTTCTGTGCCAACAGTATTCCAGACGCCTTTGTATGCACAATAATGTGTAACAAAATGGTGTTAATGTCATGCATCTCTCCCACATGTCCCTCCAGACATCTGGATGTCACTTAATTTTTGACTTCTTAGTTTCTCCTTCAATGTCACCTACAATCAACGAGTCCATTAGGCACTCCCTAGGAGGCATATGGATTCTTGCCTGAGATTTCTGTACACATGCGTATAGAACATTTTGCAACCTTGTCTGCTGGGATAACTTTTTCCTTTCTACTCTTTCTAAAGTGTACTCTCTAATATAATTGTAGTACACATGCTGTCTATTTTTTTAATTGTATAGATAATATTTTAGAAATGTCTATGCTCACTAGTTAATAGTACTTGTTCCCTTCATTTCTAACTTTTTAAAATTGACACTAAATGGATGATTATAGTTTTAATCTCAAAACTATGTCATTAATTTTATGCTTTAAAATATGTAAATTAATCTTTGTGTGTGTATATGTATATATATAATTTGAAAATAATAAAAATTTTAATTTATAGCTCTGTTACTGATTTTAAATGCTTTAAATATGACTATTTTATTAATTCTATTCAACAGGAGGATTACAGCAACACTTTTTATCTATTATATTTCTTTTATCTTATTTCAAATTAAATTATTAGGTTATACAATTTCATTTCAACTTGATCTTAATTTGTCAGATTTTAACCTTTAGATCCTAGGTATATCATCTAGCTGGGCCATTTAATGATTTGGAATGATTTCACTTATCACATCAATTTATTTATGACTAAAATCTCATGACTGTGGCAGCACACTGGGGAACATTTATAAAGCATGTCTTGGAGCGATGTATTTGTTTTTACAGGCTGAATCAATTCACCTTGAAAGCTAGGCTCATACAGAATGAATAACTCCAGAGATAAAAAGATTTATTCTATTAACAATGAAAAATAACCTCAGACAGTTATAAATTTAAAAGCAACTATGTTTGTTGGTATTCAGTGTCCCTCAACATCCTTAAGTAGTATGGCTATTAGCATATCACATGGAGAGGGAGGAATCTTTTACTGCTAGTAAAACAGTTTGCACTGTTGGACACTGATCCAAGAGATGAGAAGTTAAATCAACCAAGCACATCAGAATAGTGAAATGAGAAACATGTAATTGTGTAAGTAGTGATTAAAATGCAAAAAGGAGCTTTACATTCATAAATGATTTAATATAAAACCAGATTAAATTAGAAGTATTTCCCTTATAAAGGAAAGTGTTTACCTGGATTTCAGAGGGTTTAAAGAATAATTTTCATCTATTTTTAATCTAAATGAAAACATGAAAAGATTGTGTAATAATCTGTAAGTGCTACTTTGAATATTGCTACTGGAATATTACTGTGTAGATGTGTGTGTATATATCTTTGCTAGTGGAACAATTTTCTTGATTTCTTTCTCATTCTTGATTGTTTCAGAGAGGTGAACCCATAGGTAAAGATCCACCTTAGGGCCTGGGAATGTGGCCCACACAATCCTAGCACTCAGGACCACAGTCAGGTACAGTAGCAGCCAGAGCCAAAGCATGGCAAATGAGCCACTTATCAGGATCTTGTCTCAATATGAGGGACAGAAAATTGGCTGGGAATGTAGCTCAGTTGCAATGACCATGGACTGAGTCCCCAGCACCAGCACCATCCCTAAACTTATGCCTTGGGAGGCAGTGTGGTTGATGTCTCAAGTTTCTGAACACATATATTTTTTTCATAGCATAAAGGTTTTTTTGTTTGTTTTGTAGCATAAAGCTCTGTGTCTAATATCATAAATATTTCCATCATCCCAATAAAAAAGTTAGAGTGTTTACTATTGTACTTATTTCTATGATCATATTCAAATTCACTGGCCTGTGAAATAACAGGTAGTACTTATCCTTCTTTACTCCTCATGTTATAGAAATATACTACTATCAATTGTTGAAAAATATTGGGCCCAGGATTTAGCTCAGTGGTGCCACATCTGCTTGGTAAGTGCAAGGTTCTGAGTTCAATTCTCGTACCAAAGAGAGAAAAAGGAAGAAAGAGAGAGAGAGAGAGAGAGAGAGAGAGAGAGAGAGAGAGAGAGAGAGAGAGAAGATGAAAGGAAAAAGAAAGAGAAAGAAAGAAAACTATTGTTTTTTATAAATTATTTTTCCAACACTTTTGAAAATTAGCATGTGTGTCATCATTTTATCATTTTAATGAGGGAAACTCATTTTTACTTGTATTCAACCATACTAGAATGATATTATATGATTTATTTAAGTAGTCACATAAATTTCCTTGAAATCTTAATGAATCTGACTGATTGATCACAGTTATCAAAAATAGTGTTGATTTCTTAGGCAAAGGAACCTTCACTTGTTATGCTGTACTCCGCAAAATTAATGAACACTTTGACACTTTTTTCATTAAACTTCTAGTAGGATATATAAATAATATCTTTTGGGTCAACTATTTTGATTCCTTAAATTTTGCCTATATTTGAAAAGGTCACTGACTACTGGTACTTGGATGTGATCCTTTAAAAGAAATTATACAATTTATCAATCATGTTGATGAGAATATGATGTGCAACAACACCAAGAGGTTTTAGCAAAATAACAGTTTATTGGACATTTATCTTTATCTAAGATCACCTTGTCATCATACATGAGCGTGCTTTCAAGTTGAATGAATTTAAGATTGACAAAAATAGGCTGCAATTGACTATTATCTATAATGCTTGACTAATACTTCATGCCAAAAATAATGGAAGGATTGCTAACATGAACTACACACTTTGTGAAATTTAATTATTTTTAAAAAATCTTTGTCCTGAAAAAAAGATGTAAATAGAACCTTCACCTATAAAATTCACCACAAAATGTCCAGGTTCCTCAGCAAAATATGATAGCTGTATATATTTTTTCTCATCACCTTTTGGTTCCAATTTCCTCGTCACTTGCATCTGTGAATTTATTATGTTTTCAGTATGACACAAATTGAGTTGCCTGTTTGACAGCTATGGGTGACAGATGAGTACATTCTACAGTTTGTTCAAGGGTTGCTGCCCTTCAATGAAGCTGAGAGGTGGATGGCTTGCCGCTTAGAGAGATATTTATCTTGGTGAACATGGAAACAATCATTTGTCCCAATTTGCAAATAAGCCATTTTTCAACATTACAGTTGAAAAAATCAAATAATCCCTAGAATACAGACTGATATTATAGCAAGACAACTAGTGTCTATAGAAAAGTGTCTAAATGTTTTACTTCTCTATTTTCAACCTTTAATTTTATGGCTAAAATGAGAAGACATGAAAAAAGTGATAAGATTCAGTTAAGAAAAATTATTAAAGTACTTCTGTCATATATAATCAAGTGTAGTATTAGGGCATTGTACAAATAAAATTAAATATATTATTTATGCACATGATTTCATATTATGTTAAAATAAATTAAACATAAATATTCCCTGTTTTAGAATAATACTGTTTTTAATTAATACCTTACTTTGTTACATTTTATATAGTTTTAACATATCTCAATAGTTGTTTTTCTAAACTCATTTGGTTCATATTTTTCATGTTTTACTTTCCCTCCTTGGATTACAATACTCTCAGATTTACTTCAATTTTTATTATTTTAGTTGACTAATTTCCTATTAAAACAAATTTTTTTTCAGTTAATGAATATTAATCATTGTTATTACATAAGTATATTTTCATGTACATATACAATGAGCTACAGTTTTCTAAATTTAATGGAAAATTAATTGAGAAAACAATTCCAAATTCTAAATGAATGAAAGCAATTGGCCAAAACTATGATTAATGAATGCAAATTTTTATATAGACATATTAAAACAGTGACTGTTAATTTTATATAGTTCACATAATTTATTGTCTAAAAATATGGAAAATTAATATTGAAAGGAGTTGATGATGAATTTTAAAAGTTACTACGTCATGTATAAGCAAGGCAAAAGAAAAAAAAACCCCAAAAATAATTATACATGCCAAAAAGTTTGTTATAAGTTATCTATTCTAATTTTGATTGAAATATGAAGTGATATTACTCTACTATTGGATCTTTAAAAATAATACATCAGGCTGGGGATTTAGCTCAGTGGTTCCAGAACCTGTCTTGCAAGCACAAGGGCCCATGTTCGATCCCTGGTAACCACATACAGCATTGCTGGGCATGAAGAATCACCTTCACCAGCTATCAGTACCACAATACCCAGTGCAAGGTGTGGTGGTTCACACCTATAATCCCAGCACTCAGGAGGCAAGGAAAGAAGTATTGCTGTGAGTTTGAAGCTCGCTTGGGCTACAAAGCGAGTGTAAGTGACAGAGCTCAGGACCAGCCTGAACTACAAGTGAAACCCTATTCCAAACAAACAAACAAAAAATATAGATACATCATCTGTAATATTGATAAGATACTAATAATCACATATTGTCAAAAGTAGAAAGAGGATGTAGGGATAAATAAGAGGGGGGAAAGAATGTGACAGTAATAAAGAAAAAAGGAAACAAAGCTTATGTATATAGGGGGTGCAAGTTTCAGGGCAGGGGGAAGGGGAAAAATGAGAATCAAGTAGTGTCATATTGTGTTACAAACTATCAATGTTGAATGCGATGATGATGTGTATTCATAATCTACTAATAAATATTTGAATTTTTAAAAAGTCAACTATTGCATATCTTGCTTCTTTTTTGTGTAGGGGAATACTGGGGATTCGACATGTACATTGTGCTCACAAGGTAGGCATGGTCCTACTGAGCTAAATCCCCAGTCTCTTGATATGCATATGAAAATGTTCTTGTGAAATGATATTTCTTTAGTAGACTGTACACCCTTATGTACAACAATGAACAAAATTAAACAGTATTTTAAAAATATTGTTTCTCTTAAGATATTTTACACAATGCAATTATATTTCCATCACTAACAGAATTAAAAATCAAATTTCAAATGTTGTTTAATGAACTCAAGAGTTTAACTTATACTTATGATAGCACTTTGAATCATTGTTCATTTTAAATTGCATAATGAGGTTATATTCATTTCAAAATTGCATTATAACTTGTTAATGGGACCCTTAAAGTAAGAAAAACATTGAAAATATTTTATTTCAAATAACATATCTTTGGCATATCAGTTTGTTAATGTGAATAAAGTTTATTGGACCTTTATAGAGAAAGTAAGATGATTCACCATTTCTACTTTGATGAAGATAATTAATGAAGCCACTTATTTATTGTGTATTGTTTACATTCCTTCCTTGGATTACAATACTCTAAGATTTACAATCCAGAAAATATTTCTTTTCCAAAATGCAAAATATGATAAAGTTAATTGATATATAACAGTGAAGATCGAGGAAAAATTCTGAGTATACCCTTTCTTGTTGATAATCTGTTTTTAGCCTCAAAAAAACCAGATGATTTATGTGTTACATGTTTTATATCTAATAACATAAAATAAGCCACATGAGATCTTTTAACGGAACACTGCCTTACAGGAAATCATAAAATACCTAAACAACTTGATGTAATTTCATGATTATTTATATACATGTATATAGTTTAATGAATTGTAAAATCCTAGTCTAAAAAAGAGCATAAGTGATACATTTGTACCTGTTTTAACAAAAAAATTTATAACAAATGTTGTATAGCCTAACTAAATGATAAACTATAATATAATTATTATAAAAGAAAGAAGTGGTGGATAAATGTACAATATGCAAATAAAAATGATTGGTATTTATTTAGAAAGTTGTTCTTAGTTGTGGATGCAAAGAACTTTACAGTAAAATGAGATATTCTCTGTCGATAGATTGGTAAATATAAAAGTTTATCTCTCTCCATTATCTATCTATCTATCTATCTATCATCTATTTATCTATTTATCTATCTATCTATATCTATCTATCATCTATCTATCATCTAGCCATCTAGCCATCCTTCTATCAAGCAGTTTCTGATGGAATCGGAAAGGAAATAAGTTATCTTTTACACTCCTACTAGAAATAAAAAACAGTTACAAAAATCTTGAAAAGTGACAAGCAATGACTTTTGAAACATATAACTTAGCACCTCTGCCTTATAATCTATTTCATAGTTATGAAAATGTGAATGAAATATATTTACTAAATAGCATAGATTATTATACCGTTAGCATAACAGAATTACATACTATTATACTACTTGTATTTATATTTTATCTTCTCTTTGTGAAAACATGAGTTATATTATTTTAATAAATAAGTGTTCCATATATTCTTAGTAAATGTATGCACAATAGTGAGCAATAGATCTTCAAAACTTATGCATCTTAAAAATATGAAATATTTTAAATTGTAATACTCTTTTTCCCATTTATCCAAATTCTGAAATACACCTTTCTACTCTCTGTTTTTAGGTATTTTAGTAGTTTATGTGCTCTTATAAAGTGGTTTTTGTCACATTTACTCTCTGTGGTTGACGTATCTCATTGACTCTAATGTTCTCAAGTTTCATCTGTACTCTTTCCTTATATATTATAACATTTCCTTTGTTTTTTATGGCAAATCACATTCCAAATTCTACATGATTTTGTCTATCACATTTTATTTATTTATTTGAATTATATACCTGGCACAAGCAAATATAAATGTGCTAATATCTTTTGAATTATTATTTTTGATTCTTTTATATAAATTACTAGAAGTGGAATTGATGAGTGAAACATTATTTAATTTCATATTAATAATCTTCTTTTTATGTTTGCAATTGTGTTTTTATTATTTGAAAAGCAAATACAGTTTGTCGTTTTGTTTGCAAATTTTATTATCATATATCTACAATACCTAAATATGCCATTAAAAAGTTAGAATTGATAAATAGCTTATGCAATGCTGGAAAACATGAAAATATGAAGTACTCTTTTATACACTAAGAATAAAACTCTGAAGAGAATATTAGCCAATATTTGTCATTTATATTAATTATATTAATTATAAATAAAAATGAATGTTTAGATATTTTCAACTCATTTTCAAGAGTTAGCTATTTTGTTACTGTATTTTTATTTTTTAATGATTTCCTAATCAGATATGCACTACAATTCTTTCCAAAACAACCCATGTGAATATTTTATACAATCTTGTAAATGAAGATGTAGAATGATTGCAGAGAAGTAGAAATAGCATTGTAAAGTGAGTAAATTTGGAACTGATGAATGAAAAATTAAATCAAGAAGTGAAGAGGATGTTAAGATCTGGTGTTATGGGGAGAGTTGCTCTGGCATTAGAAAATATGAATGACTTAAAGAACTAAAAATATGTTAGATGGCTAAAACAGTAGAATGATCATAGACAGGAATGCAAATTTTTCAAGTGTCAGACTTTTTCTGAACGTGGTGCTTTATTTTAGGAGTAATAACCAAGAAACCAGTGTAAACAAATTTGTTCTGCATAATGAGTACAGTGTGCTTTGAGATAAAGTATGCATTGCAGGAGGTTAGTCCAAAAATGATTTTTTTTGTCTACATATAATATAGTTGGTAGCTCCAAGGAGGGTATAGTTAACTTGAAAATGGTCTGAATAAACTTATACATGATCTATAGAGTGAAAAATACCTCTTCTCAATTTACACTGAATAAATATTGGAAAATTTATTGATAAAAAATATTTAGATTTTAATGAGTTAACTTGGAATTCATTGTCAAAACAAAGCTTTGAAGAAGGACCAAAAGCAGTTGTGAATCATGATTTATGTTGTGTAGTACAAAATTGAAGGAGAGATAAGACAGGAGAAAGTGGTGTAAAAAATTCTGAAAAAGAATAGCTTACCAAGACTATAGACAGCCTGAATATAATATTTTGTTACATTAAATAAGTATTGGAATAAGCTAGATCTTGAAGTGTTTAGTCATGCAAGGAGAAGCCACAGAGTTTTGACTATTGTTGAAAGGAGTCAACAGCCTTGCTTAAGGTAATATTTGTTCTGAAATAAAAACTTAAAGCATGTATGTAGTTGTATGTTTTACACTTTTAAAAATTATAAATCTCTCATATTTTGAAACCTTTACTACTGGAGCAGCTATAAATGTGAATGAGGTACTGTCATATGACAATATAGAGCAGCAATACTTTTGAACATTTTTTCCTATTTCACAATATCTATTGCATATTTTTAACCTAATCTACATCATCTGTATCTCACACTAGACAAATGATGGTTTTTGCACATGTGTCTTTTTTTTTTTCAGTTATGAGTATGTCTTAAAGGTATATGCATGTAGCTATATATGTCTCAGGTTTATCTTTATGGCTGAGTAGACTCTATTTTAAGGAAAAGCATATTTTATTTACCCACTCAACAACTGATGGATATTCATGTTGTTTCCAAGACTTAGCTATTGCCAACTGTTCTACTACAAACATAGATGTGCATGTCTCTCTGAGCTATGAAGCTTTTAATTCTTTTGTTAATATACCTACCAAAAAATAGTAGGGTCAATTGGTACATCCAATCTTAGATTTTTGAATAATCTCCACACTGAGTCCAACGGGGGTTGCATGATTCTACATTCTCACCAACAGTGAGGAAGAGTTCCTTTCTTCCCACAGTCAGGCCACCATTGCTGGTTGATTTCATGATAACAGCCTTTATTTCTGGAGTGAGACAGAATCCCAGTGTTGTTTTCATCTGTATCACTGCAATGAATAGTGATGTTAAACAGTTTTTCATTTGTTTCTTTGCTGATTCTACTTCTTCATTTGAGAAATTTCATTTCTGATGCCCATTTTTCAAATGTTTTTATTTATTTCTTTATTTTAAATTTGGGAGTATGATTTTTTAAAAGTTTTTTATGGTAGTTCTATACAGTATCCCCCCTGGAAAGATGCTACTCTCACATTATAGGTTGTCTTTTCTCTCTTTTGGTGGTTTCTTTCACTGTAAAGATTTTTTAGTAAGTTGAAATCCCTGTTACTGATTTTTGCTAGTCCCCACGCTACTGAAGTTTTAGCCACTATGTCTATGTGCCAATATCTCTGAGTTCTACCTAACCTATTTTCCAGTAGATTTATTGCTTCTGTTTTAATATTTAGATTTCTAATCCACTTCAACTTTGTTTTAGTGCATGGTGAGTAATATAGATCTAGTTTTAATCTTTGGTAGGTTGAAACTCAGTATTCCTAGCACCATTTATTAGAGAGGCTATCTTTTCTCCATTAAAGGTGTTTAGCTTCTGTGTTAAATATGAGGCAGTTTAATGTTCTGGAGTTTTTTCTGTATCTTCTTTTCTGTTCTAGTGATCTTTGGGTCTGTCGCTTTGGGGTAACATGTTTTAATAACAGTAGCTTTGTAGTACAATTTCAAGTTGTGTGTTGTGATCCGCCTGCCATGTCCTTGTTGCCCAGAACTGCTTTTGCTCTTCCAAGTCTCCGCTGATTCCAGATACATTTTTGGATTATTTTCTATAGCTCTGTGAAGTATTATGTAGGGGTTTCAAAAGGGATTGCATCAAATCTGTATAACAGTTTTAGCAATATGGCTTGTTTGACACGATTGGTTCTCTCCAACCAGGAGCAGAGTGCCTTTCCATTTCTGATGTCATCTTTGATCTCCTTTTTCAGAGTGCTATAGTTTACAAAGGAATTTATTAAAAAATGTTTAGAGAAGTCTTAAAGGTATCTAGTGGTAACAGAAATATTAATATATTAACTATTTTATTGACTGTGACCATTATATTTGACAACACTATGTTGCTATTTATGCTTAATCTAAATTTAAGAGCTCTGTAAATGGAATCCAAATGCAATAGCTTGACCACTTTTGACATGCTAATATGATTCTGGACATATCAAGCTTGAAATATATTAATACAATTATATTTCTCAGCACAATTTCTTGCTTCTTTTGTCACCATTATCTCTCCCAACTCTACAGTGCATAAAACACTATTATGATATATTAAGCCATAAAAGGATCAGTCAACACTCTTACAACACTGAGAAGAAAATGCAGTGAGAAAAATAATAAGTGATTCTCATCAATAAGCAAATGTGATTTTATATATCCTCAAAATTTTTCTTTAAACATCATCACATTACTATATAGGATTTCTCTATGTGAATGAGTAAAAGTCACATCCTTCAAATACAAGAAACTGAAAATAGCAGAAATGTGAGTGAATTAATTAGATTGAAGTATCTTACTTTGCAAGTGAGAATGCATTAATTGTTGTCTGACAATTAAATTTATCAAACTGATACAATTACTACAGTCAATGAAAGTGTAATATAGTAAATGTGCCACAGCTTTTATCTAGTGTGAATTTATACCTGCAGTGCTTTAGGTTAGTCATATGCCAATGAATTTGCAAATGCAAAAATTGAATGTAGGAACCCAGTGTTTTTTATAAGTACCATTATTTAAGATTATCATAAATAGTCAGCTACTTAGCAAATTTCAAGTGAACTGATAATTATCTTTGCCTGAACTATGAAAAATTCAATTTAGTGTCAAATATATTATATATTTTCACAAGATATGAAAAAGTAATTGAATTGGAAATTTCTACAGTTATAGTACTTTCCCACTCTGGATAGCAAATTATCTCTTTAAAAATAATATCCAGTGTGTGATTTACATTATACATTAAATGAATAATATTACTAGCCAAAAATATTATTGCATTTCTTGAAAACATATTTAATAAGAATAAAAATAAATCTCAAAAATATTTATTTTATTTATTGATGTAGATAGTTGTGCGCAATTAAAAAAAAAAACTTTGACTTCAAATTTCTCTTCCAATATATAAGAAAGACTAGCTAGCAATAATTACTTAGCCATAAGTGAAATGTTGATTTGATATGATATTTAAATTTGCAAAGTAAAATCCTTTTAAAGTTAAAAATGAGAATATTTATAAAGAACAATTACATATTTATTTTTTTCCTTTAAAAATAATCTATTTTACTTTGATGTTTCTCAGTTGCTAAAATAAAACTTTTTAATTCACTTTTCAGAAAGGAATGATCTACAAATTAAACCCCCAAATGTTTTAAAATGTCCAAAAATTTGTTACAAATATAGACAGTAGTTTTTTCCACTGTATATATTATACAGAGATGTAGATATAAACAGATACATAAGTTGTTATGAATCAGGGTCTTGCTATGTAGCACAGGTTGACCTCAAATTCCCATTCCTCCTGCTATAAGTTAATTCCTGATATTTTGGTCATGAATTTTGACTGGCTTTCATTTAAAAATAATTAATGTATTAAAACTGATATAAGAACATTCTAAAAGTGAAAAATGCTATTTCCACATTATAAATACTATTGTATCCATAACTGTTCTTCTATCATTTTTTCTTTTACCTTTCTTTTCTTATCTTTCTATTTTCATTTTATCTTTCAGTAATATTTCTTATTTTAAAGGAATCTATTTTATTTTCTTCTCTTTTTTAGTTTCTCTTTCCTTTTAAGATTTCTGTTTTAGCTAACCTGCATGTTGAAGTGCTTATAGCTATAATTTCTAAATCAAATCTCTATTTGACAATGATATGTTAATTTTTACAAGACGATGAATTAATTTGTGTTACATTAGCAATAGTAGGTTTTATTTATTCATTTATTTATTTTTGCAGTAGCAGCAGCATCTGTCTGTGTAGTTCATCTTTCTGTGTAGTTCATTTTACCTCAGTCTGCCTAGACTGTGCCACATCCTACTGGTCCAACCTCAGAGTCTTGAGGTTATCTGTACACGTTATATGCCTGATGCGTTGGATTATTTAAGAAAATTTTTATAATTGTCCAAAGACTTATTATATCTTACCATATCTTTCAAATTTAAAATTATATATGCTTTAAAATGTTGATAAATATATAAAATGAATAATCATCTAAACAATACAAGATTTCAATGTTTAAAACATGAACACACTGATTAATCAGTTTTTACATTAGTTTCTTCTTCTGCAAATAAATATAGTATAATTTCTTTCATTAGTTTATTTCTTGTAGATACTCGATATGTTTATGGACACAAGGTCGGTGCACATAGATTAGAGATTGTAGTAGACTGTGGTGATTGTTTAATCTTAATACTACACATGTGCTGTGCTTAATGTCTACATTCCTTATGGAAATGCATGTATGTATGTATGTATGTGTATATATGTGTATATATATATACATATACACATACATACTTTTTTTTTTTTAATTGAGACAGGGTCTTGCTTTGTAGTTCAGGCTGGCCCTGAGCTCAGCCTCAAACTCACATCACAGCAATCCTCCTGCCTCTGCCTCCCGAGTGCTGGGATTACAGGCATGAGCCACCACACCTGACACTGTGGTATGTGGTACTGGTTGCTGCTGGGATGAGTGTCCACACCCAGTATTGTTATGTGGTTACCGGGGATCAAACCCCAACCCTTGCACTTGGAAGATAGGCGCCGGAACCACTGCGCTATATCCCCAGCCCTCTTCATTCTTTCTTTATCCCTTTCTCTCTTCCCAATAATGTAAACTTAGAATTTTTTTCTCCTCTTCTTGGTTTAAGTAAGAGGTAACAGATCTTTCTAATGAGTATAGTATAAAAGGAACAGAATTCTTCTTTTCTATGCAGAGTCCTTTCAGCAGTCATCTTAATTAAGAAAAGCAAGTTAATATATTCAGAACAAAGTCAGGATTACCTACAAGAAGAACGCAAAGTATAGGCAAGACTCTAGATATGGATGATACCAACCAATATGCTTGTAACCTGGGTAGGATACAAAGGGAAAGATAATTGAAGTATTGTCTTTTCTAAAGAGGAGCTTCTCTCTTTGTCATCACTTTTAGATTTTGACCTCCACTTTCTTGAAGTTTTAAGGCAATATTTTCACATGACTGCCGAGGAAACTGGGCTGTGCAAGACAGAGTCACAGCAATGACTGCAAGAGAGAGCTTGCAAGCCTTGAACCACCTCAGGTTCTCTAGCCCCAGTGACCACTGAGATTTCAGATTCTCATGCTGCAACTTCATCTCATCAACCCCTCGGGGAGTCATACATATATTTCACATTAAGTCTGTTCTACTAGTGAAACCTAACTAATGCAATATATTTAAAAACAATAATTTTTAATTAAAATTATATACTTATTTACTTTAATGAATTAAATAAGGCTCCATACATAAAGTAGATCAGGATTAATGGATGAAACTTGCCTACTACATTATTTCTTCATGGTATAAAAGCAAACATTGAAAAATCATTATTATAGGGGGATAAGCAGTCTTACCTAATTATGATCCTCCCATATTCTTGGTTGTCTTTTAAGAAGCTAGAAATATAGACAACTTATTCTCTGACCTGTGGGAAAGGAAAGGTTATAGATGATTCAATCCAATCAACACCTACAGGTGCTAGGCAGATGGCAGATATTTTCTGAAGTTCATGTAATCAATTCACAGATTGATTCATGTTTTTAAAAATCTTACTCAAAAATCACTCTTGTTCTAACCTTGTAAAAAGAAAACCAAGCAGTGCTTGTTAGTGTGTAAGTCAACACAGAGTGACACAATTGCACCTTCGGATACATATTTCTTTGAAGAATGTAAAAAGATTGGACACTCCCCCCATGTGGTTCCATGTATTCAAACTTACCTTTGGAGACTTCTGCTGGTAATGGTCAAGAATCTGTCTGATGTCATTGTAAGCAATGGAACTCAGTATGACACTCTTGTCCTCTATATATCGCTATTAAAATTGAGAGCTTCATATGGGTATAAAATTTTGAAAATAATAATTTACATTTTTTAATTAAGCCATGGTCCTGTAAGTTGGTGGGGCTTCCATTCCCAACATATCTTTCTCTATGCTCTCCTTTACTTCTATAGTTTGTGTAGAAAGTGAACATGAATCTCAATCTGAAAGACAATCAGAGAAAATTCATTCCTATTATCTAACTATAAGACCCAATAACTCTAACACTTTCCTTTTAAGAATTATCCTTATTGTGTTTTCTGACAGAAAAAAAAATTACACTTAGAAACCACTAGAGGCTTCCATTTTGGGGTTTCTTATGAGAGAAGAATTTTATATTGTTGATGCTTATTTATTTGATTTATGGAGTAGTTGTATTTGCTGACTTCCTTGCTGTTTGCAAGGTACACAAAACTAAGGGCTTCCAGTCAGAAAAGCTAGCATCTGTAAATTAGATATCTCTAAAATATATTTGAGAAATGAGGTTAAAATAATTTTGCCATAAACTTTTGAGAGAAATAATCAAAAATTTTCCACAATAATTTTCATTAATGTTTCAGTCATGCAATATGGAAAGTGCAAGGAGGAGAATTTCTCCATATACTATTGGCTTACTAAAAACCTGTTTTGGCAAGCAAAATAAAAATAAATCTAAAAATGGCATGTAATAATAGTTGAATTACTTATTCTTAGACATTAAACTCACAGTTATCAGTTTAGTTAAAGTCTCATGCACGTGTTGTTTCAGATTTCTATGTTGCCATTGTGTATAGAATATTTATAAAAGCATTTTGATACACCTATTACCATGTTAAAAACTATGAAGAATAATTAAATATTAAGTTTTATAGTAAAATATTTTGAAAGAGAATACAAATTACAATAGACTTTAATGTTAAAAAACACCATATGTATTAATGATCAAAAAAGAAAAAATACAAATGAAAACTATTTTGATTCAATATTAGGAAATTTACCATAATAGTTTCTGCTGTTCACTGATGGATATTGCTGAGATTTTCAAATTGGGAGCAATATAGTGAAACTTTTCTACATTTCATGTGAATAATAAATTCAGCTTTATTTTAACTATACATTGTATGTCATGTGTACATTCAGGAATATGTACATGAATAATTGTTGTCCTCTGCGTCTGTGTGGTACATAGCGGAGGATCAGGTTCGGAGGCCTGGACTAGGAGCGTGAGTGTACAGAGTCACTACGCGGACTCTGAGGAGCATATTGATAATTGTTCCTCCTTTAGTACAAAATACAGTCAATTTTATAGTAAATGGTAGAGGACATAAACATAAGAGTGGAGATGGTCACAGATTGGTTGAAGCAAGCACAGAGGTGGTCGTTGTAGATTGAAGAGGGTGTCCTGTTTTTGGCTGAGGTAGAATCACAATGAGGAGGAGTCACAATCAATGCGCCCGGCTGAAGTTTTGTGAAAGCCTGGCTTTCACCTACAGATATATCTATATATCTATCTCTAGATCTAGAGAGATATACAGATATATCTAGAGATAGCTATATAGATATAAATATATTTTATTATTGACATCTTTGTGTAGATTGTCACAGTGTTTGTCTCTTTCTTGGAAGTTCTGGTAAGAACCTGAACTATATTTCTCACCTTTGCATAAATAAATAAACACATGAGTAAATATATCAGAGGTACAAACACATACTGCCACATAAAAGTTCAAGGCATAGTTAACTTTCTAATATTCCAAGTAGGATTTGTTTCATAACAACTTGACTCTTAAAAATATTTTTAGTTAATAAGCCCTAAACCTTTCATACAATATTTTACAAAGCTAAAATAAAGTAAGCTATTTATCACAAATTAGTATTAAATTATCTTTACTTATTCACTTTGTCAAATATTTCTGTATATGTCTGAAATAAATTATTCTAGCCGTTTTTATGGCTTCCTTTAATTTCTGAGCATACATGTAGATATTAAAAAGCTGAAGCTATTTCAAATTCAGCCAGGATATTAATTCATTTTTCATTTATATGTGTTGGGAGATTATTGCTATTAAAATATTATGCAAATTGTATAGCACAAAAGCTTTTCTTATCATCTTTTAATATTTATTAGGTTTATGATGAAAGCAAAGCATCTTAGCATTTATTTAAAAGACATTGGATATCATAGTTGACTATCATTTTAACTCTCATTTTGGACAACAACTTCCCTTTAAACCTCATATATTCCATTCCCTTTTTCATTCCTGTCTAGTTGTATTAATATGATATAAAGGATAAATTCCATTACGTGGTTTGATGTTAGTTCTAGCAGTATATATAAAATGTAAATGAATATATATATATATATATATATATATAGAGAGAGAGAGAGAGAGAGAGAGAGAGAGAGAATAGATATAGTGACGTATACGGCAGTAATATTTTACTTTTGTATGTTTGTACAGTATGAACTTCACTCACACGATTGAAACACATGGGGCATTTTTTATGTAGTGTAGAATAAACTAAAATCCAAAGTACACATTTATTAAAAATTTCTGAAACATTAGAAGCACCTTCTCCTATAGGCTCTAGTCTTCTGCTCATTGTACAATGCAAGACTGATTAAAAAAAACAAACATACTACAAGACAGAACTGAGTGAGACAGAAAGCAGGAAGTCAAAACAAGCAGTGCCAGTTCAACCAACAAAGGTTCTGGCCAGTGCAAGCTATCGATTTTTATTGATAATCATTTAGGGTAAAGGAAAGTTATGTGCAAAAATAGGACTGTGTGTGAAGATGTGCATTCTGAGCAGTTTCCATGGAAATTATTAAAAGCTAGGCTTGTAAAGGACAAAACAAAGCACTCTCAAATTAGGAACAGAAAAAACAAAATACATGGGTGTTATTGGAGCACTGTCTTCTAGTAAGAAGATTTAAGTTTGGGAACAGAACTTGGATGCGAGATACATGACCTCATGGAGGCTTTGGCTGGCTCATTTCTCAAAATAAGTCTATCTGGGGATTAACACTTTAAAGTTTGCACTGCTTACAGCTTGCTAAGGATAGTCAATCGTATGGTACCCTGAAAGAATTAATGTTTTCCAACAAAGGCAAAACCAAGAAGACTTCTACTGTCTGTAGTCAATAAAATAAATTTCTTTAACTGGTTGTTGATTTGAAATATGTAACTGAAAACAGACTCAGCTATTTTAATTGATTATAGTTTGCTTTCACATTCTGTATTTTTGATTCTGAGTTAGATGAACAAAATCTTATGTTTAAATGTTAAAGATTTTATCAAATAATCACTTTAGGTAACCATTATACAAGTGACTAAAGATAGAATTTATTTTCCTAACTTTACACGCAAGAAAAATATTTACTAATATTTTATAGGAATATATAAATTAATACTCTTTTATACTTACAGTAGTTTAAACAGTTTGAAATTTTATATACAGTAAAACTGAGCATAGAATAAACAAATTAATATTTTTATTTAAAATTCAAAAGTTGAAGATATTTAATTTGGGGGGTACTACTACCTGAAATGTAACCAAAAATCAAACAGACACATTTTTAAATTGATTTCCAGATTCTTAATGTATTTTGGAACGCTTCACTAGTATGAAAAATTCTATTTAGATTTTGATGGGAAAATCTATTCTTGAAGAGATATTGGGATCCTGGCCCACTCCTCACGTCATTTTTCTTCCTGGCCAGAGTAAATGAATAACTTGCTCCACTGGATGATGAAGTAATCCTGTGCTCACGGAACCGAAGGAGTTAATCAACCATTGCCTGAAATCACTGAAAATGTAAGTCAAGATTTTCTTATTCGGTTGATTACAGTAGTTATTATGGCCAGTGATGGAAAATAGACTCTAATACATTACAACTATTCTAACAACAACAACAACAAAAATCTAACAAAACACACTAAAACATCATATAGAAGAGTAATTTTGTACTTGGTACTATCTTCATCTGTCTTCTAGTGTCCACTGATAGTTCTCATTTTTATCTGAATACTTAACAGGAGCATATCTTCTATCACCTACTCTTTCCACCGATAATCTCTATAAGATAACCAAGATGTTTTCTAACATGCAGCCTAATATTTAGTTAGCATATATTTATTCACCAGTCCCAACTCCACTTCTACATTTTTAAGTATTTACTGTTGCAGAACTCCTACCCAGAAACAAATTATTCATATTATTATTTTCCCACGCAATAAAATAACAAGAATTATATATTTGACTGTGAATACATTTAAGGAACTGTCTCATATGGCTGTGGATGTTCACATTTACAGGGTAGCCATTAGGCTGTGGATGGAGAAAAAGTTGAAGTCTATGCTTTAATGCAACAAGCTGACTATATATTTTTTCTTTGACAGATAATCTTCATATAATTGAATTTTATTTGATTTGGTAAGGCCTATGAACAAAACAGAACATAATTTCATTTACTCAGTTCTTACAGTTGTACAAATTAATCTAGTCTAAAATTTTGTTCCCAGAAATACCAAAAGTAATATATGATGAAATATCTGGATTTTATGATCCAGTGAAATTGACTAATGAAATGTATTACCAAAATCTCTGTGCTGGTTTTTCATGGATGTTGTTAAGTAGCTTCCAATATTCAGAGTAAAAACTAGTATTCACACCACAGTGATGTTGGTTGAGGATTTAGTTCAGCAGTAGAACACTTGTCTGGCACCCATGAATTTCAGGGTCCATTTCCAGTAGTAGAAGAAAAAATAATTATATTCTAAACACAAAATAAATTATCCTCTGTACATGAAATATAATTTTAATTTTTAAAAATGTACTTAAAATTGAAGTCATTTTGAAGTTTAAATCCAAAAAATCAGGAATATCTGTTGTGTATATTCCTCTACATTGTGTACCAATGGGAAAGATTATTTATTTAAATATTGTAAAACTTTAATAAACTGCTTTTACTGAATTATTTGAACAAAACAAATATATCTTTGCCACATTGTTATTTTTATTTTCATTTATGTTTAGCTACTGCTCCTTAACTGTGATTTCTTTTCATTTGCAATCATTTGAAAACTCGTTTTAGCTTTTAAAATAATTTTCTTTCACTTTTATTTCTAATTATATAGTTAAAAATAGTTTCTATTCTTTAGTATTGATAAGATAATGCCAGTAGTCAGTGGTGTTTAATGCACTTTTCTAACTTGTCCCTCATTATTTTTGCAGTATGTTCTGACATCTGATAAATGCAAAACAACTTCAAAAAGCACTTAGCCTTGTAAATAACTATGCTGAAAGTATTATTAAAATTTTTGAAATCCAGAGCTGCTTTTAGTCACACATATAGAATGTAATAATTATCAACCCTATCATCAGCACTCAGCTACTTGCAGATGACGACCTAATAAAAATTAATTTGATTCTAGAAAACAATGTGCATACAGAAGCAAGTGGTGTGTCCATGAGTACAAAAGTTTACAAGTGCCTAAACAAGAAATGGGTTTGAATTTCAGCACATAGTTTACATTTGTGTAAGGTATAATCATTCATTTTAACCTTTGCAAATGTTTACTTTTATTTTCCTTGCCAATTGCTCTTAATTTTTCCAAGTATTATTTGACTGTCATATATACAGTTATTTTTAATGTTATCTTTTAAAAATATATGTTGTTTTATTCAGGGTATTTGCTAGAAGGTTAGGTAGAAAGAGACATTGCAATAAGTCAAAAATCGTAATGTAATTTGTGAAAATACAGCTACAAGGGATTCATTTTTTCTTCATTGTTTTAAAAATTCTTAGTGACAGCATTGAGAAGTAGTCTTTGCAGTAAAAATATGCACACCTGATATTTTATTGCATTTTTTCATTTTTTAAAGACTGTATATTATGAGGAAAGTGCTATGTACTATGCCAGAAAATACTGAGAAAACATTTTCTTCATTTTGCTCATATAAAAAATTATTACTATTACCATTTATCATTTGAGGGGCATTATGTAGCTATGATTAAAGACTGATAATGTTAATATCAATGGAATATATTTTTCATTTATATTCAGTTAGAAATAAAACATTCTGTTGAAATATTAATCTGAAGAAGAGAAAACTTATTACAATGAAGTTACTCAATATGTACCCTTACAAAACTCTACATACAACAAATCATATTAATTTGATTTCACTGAATATATATTCTGATTTTGAATTAAAAATAATTTAAAGTTTGAATTTGAAATATGATTCTTACTATAGAATTACCTCGAGTGTACCAAATGATTGACCATTATTCTATTTCTTGGGCAAAAAAACACACAAAAAAGCAGATGCAGACTTAGAAGTATAACTTTTTTTATGCATGCACTGTAATGATTAACACAGATAAACTGAAAGAGAAAACTTAAAAAGTGGTCATTACATATATTAACTTATGAAATTGTTAAAATACTCTTATGCACCAATAACATTCTTGTCAAGTGATAGTATAGAATGTAGAATGTATGTTTATCATTTTAGTTATTTTACATTATACCTGAGAGAAGAGTAATATATATTTGCTGTTTATTTACTTATGTTTTAAGGCAGCTAAACAACATTATTGATTTTTAAATATTTAACATATTTATCACATATTTTAGATATTGATAAATTATTTCAGCCATAGATGAAAATTTTTGCTTTCATATTTTGAAATGGTTGGATCTGATTTTCTACAAGGAAATTACTTTTTTTATTTAACATACTTTGGGGAATCACTGAGTACTGAATTATGTAAACATAGTTAGAATGCTCATCAGGATCAGACACAGAAACTTCTGAAGGAATATACTAACAGGAGAAACTCAGACACAATGAGATTAGTTCAAAATTATGTAATTAATTGCATTTATGTTTCCACGTGAAATACTCTATCGTACTTGATTCTAAGCAGAATCAAACAACA
Source organism: Petromus typicus (assembly GCA_004026965.1). Taxonomy (NCBI): domain Eukaryota; kingdom Metazoa; phylum Chordata; class Mammalia; order Rodentia; family Petromuridae; genus Petromus; species Petromus typicus. The sequence continues at coordinate 26,285 of PVIR01010215.1, forward strand.
AGCCTTATTATTATTATTTTTTAACCTAGATTCCTCCTCTCTGCATTGTTTCAGGGGTGCTTTCACACACTTGTGACTGGCAAATATCTATTGAATTTGAATTGTGTTCCTCATAAGTATACACTACAACCTGCTGTTGATAAATATGTTTTATTTCTAATTTAGCTTACAAAGATTTTGTTGAGATTTTTTTCTTATTGCTATAGCAGGAGCTTTTGTAGAACATATATTATTTGGTCTTATTCTAAGTTCATTGAAAGTTCTGATAAATTAAAAATATCTACAGATTTTTATCTCAAAAACTGTCAATTCTGACTTGTTTTCCAGGGTTTATTTCCAGGAATTTTACAGAGTAAAGTGAGCAGCAGATTTACAAGAATTAAACACTCAGAAAATCTAGAAGATGGATAAGTGGAGGTAAATTGATAAATAAATTCAGCTTCTCCATTCAAATGGAAATTCTTTTCATTCATATATATGCATCTAAACAAAATGTAACTGGTAGTTAGTATAATAATGGATTGATTAAGGCTCAGAGGAATATTATAATCCTGAAGAAAATTTTGCTTTAACTCACAAGAAGCCAGGATTCAACACATAAATCATACTATGGTGGTTCAATCCAGTGACATAATCCATGCACAAATAAAATATCTGGGAATTTATGACATGATATGTCTTTCAAAACCCTCACGATTGCCTGATTTCTGTTTCTCCTGTTCCTGTTTCATGTTTGAGTAAGTCTTTTTTTACTAACTTCAAATCTTTATTGGTACAATATATATATACATGTCATCATTGAATTCAACATTGAGAGTTTGTACCAGTATATCACACGACTTGTTTCTCAATTTTCCCATTCCCCTACCCACCCTACAACCTCCAACACCTACGTACATAAGCATTGTTTCCTTTTTTTATTACTATCACATTCTGTTTCCCCTCATTATACCACTACACCCTATTTCTTCTTAAATATTTTATATTTCACAATATCTAGAATTCATTTACATCTTCATTTTCTCATACCACAGAAAAGATATAATATTTACATACCTGTGACCTGTTTATTTCACTTATGTGGATGTCCTCAAGGTACATCCATTTGAGCATGAATAACTCAATCTTATCATTATTAATAACAGAGTAATAATCCATTCTATAAAAGAACCACATCTTTATCCAGTCTTCAGTTGATGGACATTTTTGTTGTTTCCTAGACTTAGTTATCACCAACTAGCTACTGTAAACATGGGTACACATATGTCATTTTGATGTGATTTTTTTTTTTTTGTATGTATCCAGCAGAGAAATGGCTGAGTCAACTGGGACCTTTAGTCCTAGCTTTTTGAGGAATTTTCACACTGATTTCCACAGTGGTTTTATGGGTCTACACACCCAGCAACAGTGGTGAAGTTTCCTTTTTCCCTACAGCCATGCCAACATTTGTTGTTGGCTAATTCTGAAACAGCAGGCATTTTTTTGTGGAGTGAAATGAAATCTCAGTGTTATTTTCATCTGCATTTCTTGAATAACCAGTGACATTGAGCATTTCTTCATATACTTCTTAGCTGCTCTTACTTCTTCCTCTGAAAAGGGTCTGTTCATTTCAGATGTCCATTTTTGAACTGGCTCTTTAAATTTGGGTGGGCTGCTTTTATTCTAATCACAGCCCTTTGTCTGAGAAACAGCTGATAAGCAAGTCTTATGCACTGTAGTATCCTCTCTTAGATACAACCAGTATAGTATTTACATTACTATATTGGCTATCTTATTTACTTTATTGGTCAATGTGATTATGGAAGATAGATATCACAATATAATTGTTTATATACCTTTCAACCACATTGTTGTTTTTTCCCAAAATTTTAGAATACTTCAGCATAAATAAGAATAAGGTGTATTCAGTTTTGACAAAATAAAAATAAATTTTTGTTTCAGAGGTTTGTAAATTAAAATTTTTTCTCTGGTTTTCATAAGACAGAACAACCGAAAGTGCAAAATGGAATGGGTACCTTTTAAGAACTAATTATAGCTATATGAAGACAAGAAAGGCAAATAACTTTCCTTTGTATCTTATCATTGGAAAGAAAATATATGACGAAATTCAAATCTTGATAAAATATAGTAAGAAATTTATAATGACAATTTAAAGTTAAAATTAAATTAATAATATGACTTACTAAGAAAAATTTAATTTTAGGGAAAAAAAAATCTAATCACTAAATTTACAACCGTGAATGATCCAAGGTTTTATCTAGACACTAATTTGTGTACAATGATTTTCTAAAATTCTTCCAGAAGCATTAAATTTTGGTATCAGACTATACATACTATTTCTGCAGAGCAACGGAAGAGTGCTAGTTTTTGTGCTCCAGACCTTATCCAACAAAACAACAGGTAAATCTATGCGGACAATTGGAGTTGTGTCATCTTTCAGGAACAGGAAAATTGTAATATTTGTAAATACTTCACTGGGATATCTGCTGCTACTTCTCTTCAGAGTGTACAGAAGAAGAGAAAAGCCAGACGAGCCAATAGACACAGCCTGGGTTGTAAATGTAACCTGAGGCTCAGAGATGTTCTCCAATTCATGATCTTTTCATGTAACCCAATAGTTTTGGGAGAGTCTTAAACTTCCCCACAACAAACTATTATCTCTAAACTATAGACATTTTGCCATTAAAAGAGTCATTAGAGAAAGTTATCAATCTTTTGTTCGGAAAGCTCAGATTCTGCAGAGATTTAGAGTTATAGTGTCATTTCACTCTCCCAAAAATAGTACCAGAAAGATTTATGACATTAAGTATATACAAAGTGAATTCACAAATTGTCAAATCCCTTAACATGTGTATGTGAATTCATTTTTTGTTTCATTCCATGTTATTTGAAGTTCTCTGTGAAGCTACTATATGAAACCCTTGGCTTATGAACAGTAATTTAAATGTGCTAGTGTCAAAATTATGCATTGACTGTTGCCTCAGTTCATGAAATTAATTCCTTCCACATTTACAGGAAAGGTGGCCCCGTTCATATTTGCATGGAGAAGGTGGTCATAGTTGTGTTCATCACTCATAGTTAGAATTCAAGTTCACATACCGATGTATTACTGTGTGTCAATAAACCTTAACAATAATGACCACAGTTCTTTAGAGCTTAAATCTAATAAATTTCTACTTATAAGAAATAAATTTTTACTATTTATTCAGACCTATAAACACGCGATGATAATACAATATAGAACAACTTCTAGCCACTTCCATTATGGTTTAATTTCTCTATGTTTATTATTTTATTGTTTCTATCAGAATATGATTATTTCTACTATCACCCTGTACACATATAGCAAAGTTCCTTCTGTTAAGCCAGGCTGTGTTTGCCAAGCTCTGTGAAACTTCTGACAATGGCCACGTTCTGTAGAGAAGAAGACACATAGGACTGAGTATAGTTTGATGTTAATCTACCATGTATAAAGAATCGTGGAGCAGCCAAAGCTCACTGATAAAGCAAGCACATGAGGGGTGATATTTTCAGAATTCTGGCTTGATCCCATGGGAATGGTTGTATCTTACCCACACATCTATCTTTATATAACATTCTAAAGGAGATTGTATTATCTACAATGGAATCCAACTCATCTGTGGAGATTGGAAGGACCAAAGGAAGAAATCTAACATACAGGTATGATATCCAGACACAGAGAGAGAAAAAGATACAAATGTATGTGTGAAAAATAAGGAACAGAGAGTAAAATTTTCATAAGTTAAAGGAGAAAGTTCAAAAAAAAAAAGATTTCTGTAGAGCATATCTAAAGAATTCATGTAGAAGTTGTAATTATTAAACCTGAAGATTTACTTTCCATAATAGCATATTTAAAGTTAATTTTTCCAAATGCACCTGTTTTTTAAATGTACTGATATTTTTAAAGGGAGAATTTTATAATACATGGAACAGGATACAATTATATAGGGACTTATTTTATGAATGACTGGATAGATAAGGATGGATTAAATTATCAGTGAAAAATTTATGATATTTATGAACAATGTATGATGTTCTGCAAAATTATTATTAAAACAGAAATCTTTTTACCCAGTGATCCTTCAGTTCATGAATGCTCCTGCTTCTGGTTTGGTTGCTTCACAGCAGTGTTCAGCAAAGCTTCACTCTGGTTTGGGAGCTCCACATCACAGCCTCTGAACTACAATGCATATCTTGGATAGAATACATCACATTTTACTTTACAGGATGAAAACCCAAATTGATGCAATACATAAATAATGATTATTGCTGTACTAAAGTAACACTAGTCCATTTACAGTTTAGCAGAACGCATTAAAGTTAAGGATATTATTCTTTGGAATTCTCTTATAATTATTCCCAGAAGATGTAATTTATCTTATTTCATTAACTAAGAATTGATTCTATTGGGCCGGGGATTTAGTTCAGCGGTTCTGGAGCCTGTCTTGCAAGCGCAAGGACCCAGGCTTGATCCCCAGTTAACCACATACAATACTGGGTGTCTTCACACATCCAACAGCAACCAGTACCACAAACCACAGTGGCGGGAGTGGTGGCTCATGCTTATAATCCCAGCACTCGGGAGGCAGAGGCAGGAGGATTGCTGTGATGTGAGTTTGAGGCTGAACTCAGGGACAACCTAAACTACAAAGCAAGACCTTGTTTCAAAAAAAAAAAAAAAAAATTCTGTAGTGGTAGCAGTTTTTTACTCTTCATGGTCTCTCAAAAAATAGTGACCTGTCTACACAAAGTAAGCCTAGCAATGAAATAATCTTTAGAGACTACACTTCTGTTACAGTAATAGAAATAAAAATAAAATTTTCTAAGAACTAATTTATTAGTTTATATATGCCCCCAAACTAACAGTATGAGTATTATATGTATTTTGTCTTTTTTAAACTCCATGAAACAGACATAATACATCTTTACATATACTAACACTAACATAACAATTGCACTACCTATATCAGGAGAAATAAAAGCATGTATGAGCATGGAGTATAACAAATGGCTAATGTAAGCCCTTATCTTAAGATAGTATAAAATAGTTAAGAGAAAAATATAGAAGATCCTCTTTAAACCGTTTCAGGCAAAAATAAAGGTAAACTGAAAAAAGTTCAGACCAAACAAGGTTAATTTCTTCATCAAAAGGAACTTAGAGATTTTTGCAATTTTATTTTATTTTTATGTATGAATATAAAAAAGATCATGTAGTTTTAAAAAAGAAGGACTTATAGAAAATTAAATACAGTATATTAAATTCAAATTTCTGCTGATAAATGACTTACAGAATGAAATGCATACCTGAACAAAAAGATTATAAAACTAATTTCAAGCAAAAGCACAACTGATAAGACATCCTTCTTATTCTTGTGTCATGGAAGATTTTTCATGAAATAATCATTAACATATTCTAGAACTTGTATAGTGAAGGTGTAAGTTTGTTTGCTGTGCAGTTATCACCATAAGAAATCTTAAGTTATTTTATCACAAAATTTTATTCATTTGGCGTGTTTCTCCATTTTCACAGTCTCATGTCCAAGATGTAGACAAAGACTAATATACTTTATGTCTCTACAGATTTACATATCTTGAAACTTTACATAAATGAAAATATATAATGTATAGAATTCATAACTAGATTATTCTTGTAGCATAAGGTTTCCAAAATTCATCAAAATTGCAATTTATATACCTCCTCTGTCTTATATTGTTTCAGGATGATATTAAGCAGTATGAACATATAATTCATTGCTTTTATTAATCAATTAATATAAATTTTGACAATTTTATGTTTTGGATGTGAAAAAAATGTCACAGTGAACATTGCTGTAAAGGTTTTTCCCTTAGGAAATATAGTTTTCATAGGTGTGGTATATTTTTAAGAGATTTTTTTCTAGATTTTGTAACTCTAAATGTAGCTTTATAATGATGAACTTACTGTTTTCTAAAGCACTTCAACCTTTACTTCTCCACTCCAATCATTTGTGTATGAGTATTTAAACTTTATCCTATGTTCATCAACCCTTCTTATAGTTTCTATAGTAGATATTCCACTAACCAATGAATGAGACTATATCACAAATAATATTGATTTTAATTTATCTGATGATATATGGTGTTCAGAATCTTGTCATATGATCACTGGCTATGTCTATGTGTTCTATATAGACATATTTTATCTCCTATTTTAGAATCAAATTTTAAAAATTATACTATGCATTTAATTATTCTGAATAGAAGTATTATATCAGATAATTGATTCATTTAAAATTATATTATAGGCTTTTTCCCTCTCATGATGATGACATTTCTATAAAATTTTAATTAGTTCCATTCTATATGTTTTTTATTCTGTTGCTTTTCTATATGGTGTCATTTTAAAATATTATTGTTTCATTTAAAACTATCTGTTTTGGGTTAAAAAGATCACATACTTAGTATTTATGTGTAGATTGTTTTTTAAAGATTTTTCTATAACATGAGGTGAAGTTCTGGTTCCTCTGTGTGCATGCAGATATACATTGTACCATTTGTTGGAAACACTATTTGATTTTTTACAGTTTTGTCTCTGAACAATTGTTAAAATCAATTGAGCATAATTATACTGCGTGTTTCCTGACTGTGAATTCAATTTCATTGATCTGTAAGTTTATCCTCATGGCAGCACAATTCTCTCTTGAATATTGTAGTTTTATATATTTGAAAGTAAGATGTTTTACATTCCAATTTTCCATCCCCAAATTGGCTTATCTGTTTCTTTACTTTCTGTGTTGTCAAAAAGCCTGATATGATCATTCATAACGTGTTGAATCAGTAAGTCAGTTTGGACGTATCACCATTGGAAGTATCAAAACAAAACTATGTTTTCATATCCATTTACTGGGAATAACTTTTCGTTTATTTAGATCTTTTCAACTGTTTTCTATTGGAGATATCTGGGGAATCTGTTCAAACAAGCTTCCCCGACTTGATGCCCTTTGTATTTGGAAGATCAAGCATGCAGAAGCTAAAGATAGCTTGGGGCAAATACCTTCCTAAGGAATGAATTGGGCCAGATACCCCCTTAAGACACTCTGTGGAACCTTCCTGTTTTGAATTTTTTGTTCTGTAGGGATAGATAAAATTGTTAAACTAGCTTTCTCTACTGCTGTATGTGGTGTTGTGCAGTTTATCAGTAGGAGGATAGAGAGGATAACCAGATAGTAGTTAAGTGAAGTATTCCTTTGTGAATGTGCACCATATAAGAATACTTGTAAGAAATAAAATTTGCCTTTGGTCAGTAAGACCTTTGTTCTCTCATTCCTCTTTTCTTTCTTCTAGTTTTCTGGATTCAAGCATTCTGACCCTGGTCAAAAGAGATAAGTTTTCAATGCTTTTTGCTTCATAATATTTTTCATAATTTATTTGTAAATATGGTATTGTATTATGCCATTAGTAATATTTGTACCATTAAGAAGAGTGTGGTTTCAAAATGATACCACATCTAAATAACCAAAAGTCTGATAGTTTTCAAGATGAACAGATGTTGTATTTCGTCAAACGCTTTTTCTACATCAATTGAGATGACCACATCATTTTTGTCCTTGAGTTTGTTAATATAGTGTATTGCATTTATTGATTTACATATGTTGAACCACCCTTGCATAGCTGAGATGAATCCAACTTGGTCAAGGTGTATGATCTTCTTGATGATTCCCTGTATTCTGTTTGCTGGTATCATATTGAGGATTTCTGCATCAATGTTCATTAGAGAAATTGGCCTGTAGTTCTCTTTTTTGGATGGGTCTTTCTCTGCTTTTGGAATCAAGGTAATGGTTGCTTCCAGAAATGAATTTAAGAGAGCTGCTTCCCTTTCAGTCTCATTAAAGCATCTGAGAAGTAGTGGAGCTTTCCTTTTTGACAGGTTTTTAATTTCATTTTCAATTTTGCAGATTGCTATTGGGGTATTTAACATTTCTATATCTTCTTCATTCAGCTTTTGAACTTCATATATGCCTAGAAATCTATCCATTTCTTCTACATTTTCCATTTTATTGAACTACAAATTTTCAAAGTAGTTGTTTATTATCCTCTGAACTTCCCTTGGGTCGGTGGTAATTCCCCCCTTTTAATTCCTACTACCATAGATATAAACCTTTTCCTTTCTTTGTTTGATAAGGTTGAATAAGAGTCTGTCATTTTGTTAATACTATCAAAGAACCAACTCTTCAATTCTTTGATTTTTTAATTATTCTTTTAGACTCCATTGCATTAATATCTGCCCTGATTCTTATAATTTATTTCCTATTACAACCTTTGGGTTTGTCTTGCTCCTTTTTTTCTAGTTATTTGAGGTTCAGCTTTAGATTGTTTATTTTACCTTGCTCTGTTTTCTGTATGTAGTTGTTCACTACTATGAATTTTCCTTGTAGAACTGCTTTCACTGTGTTCCATAAATTTCTCTATGATGTATTAGGTTACCTTTAGTTGTAAGAACTGCATAATTTATTTTTTTAATTTCTTCTGTGACTCATTGTTTGGTCAGCAGAATATTGTTCAGTTTCCATGTGTTAGTGAAGGTCATGGATTATTTTTGCTATTCAGCTCCAATTCCAAGACACTGTGCTCTGACAGTCTACAGGGGATAACTTCAATTTTTTGGCATTTACTTAAACCTGTTCTAACAACTAGCACATGGTATATTTTGGAGAATGATCCATGAGCAGCTTAGAGGAATATAAGTTCTGTGCATCCATGTTTATAGCAGCTCAGTTTGTGATTGCTAAATTTGAGAATAACCAAAATGTCCATTGACAGGAGACTGTATAAAGGAGATGTGGTTCTTTTACAGAATGAAGTATTATTCTGTTGTTAAAAATAAGGTTGAGTCATTCATACTGAAATGGAAGTACCCTCAAGACAAACCTCATAAATGAAATAAATAGGTCATGGAAGTGTAAATATCATATCTTTTCTCTGGTATGAGAAAAGGAAGATTCAAATCGAGTTCTAGTATATATAGTTGATATTGTGAAGTAGAAAATATTTCAAAGGAAAGAGGGTATAAGGGTAAATAATGAGGGGAAAAATAATGTGATGTGATAGTAATAAAAAGGAAACTAAAGTACCAATAAATATTTCAATTAAAAAAAAGAAAGAAAATCTGAAACAAAAAAAAGGAAACAAAGCTTATGAATATAGGGGGTTGGGGTTGCTGGGTGGGTGGAGGAAGGGGAAAATAATTCGATTCATATTCTGATACAAACTCTTAATGTTGAATGCGACAATGATGTGTAGTCATAATGCACTAATAAAGATTTGAATTTTTAAAAAAATCTGATGAATGAGACGCTGTTGTTTATGTAGTTCCAGAACAATACCATATCTACTTTCTTCCACATGAGCAAAACTTAGGTCCATGTCTTCTATATTACACTCTTGAGTTCAAGCAGAGAAATGAGAAACTGCAGTATGTACTAGAACATAAATTCCTCTATATTCCACATATAATTTATCAATGGAGACCGTGTTTGGGAAGATAACTACAAAGATATTGATAAAACTGGAGTGTAAGAGTACATATACATACATAAATATTTTGTTCTGAGATTACTATGTAATCTCAGAATAAAATAAATCACAATAGAAGTACATTATTTATATAAATTTTAATAGGCCATAACTGATTTAGAAAAAAATAGTAAGTGTGATATAGCATGAAATAAGATAGAAAAAAAGTTCATAGTACATAATGAAGGCAAGTATCTCATTTTATCATTGGCTTCTGTGTCTGTGTGGGTCATGAGTTCCTGTATAAATTATATTACTATGGCTTGTATACAAATAGTATATTTTTAGGAGATCAATTTCTAGGTTTGGAGGTACCATTACAGATTCAGCCCTAAAATATTGTAATATGAGCTCAATGATCAGCTCTTGTTAGACCTCTTGAGACATAGAATTGAAGACAAAAGAGAGAAAATACAGAAAGTTTTGGTTTGGAACAAAGACTTCCTTGGCACTGGGCTCCAGATCATGTGGTGCACAGTAGTAGAAAATGACTACATTTTTGTCATTTTCTGAGACGGTGATAGGCTGAGATTAAGATTGATGAGATAATTAAGACAACACACATAATGGAAAAGAGGTTTTAGCAGCTATTCCTTGGACAGTAATCTAACTTGTAGAATTTATAAAGAACTCAAAATTTAAAGCTCCAGTTGAAAAGTGAGCTTCCAAATGGAATAGACCTTTCATAGATAAAGAAGTAAAAACAGAAGATCAATTTATGAAAAAATGTTCAAAATCACTGGTCATTACTGAGTTACAAATTAAAACAGCACTAATAAAAAATTTCATTGCAAAATAAATGGCTCTCATCAAACAGTCAACTAAACTCCAAACCAGTAGGGTTATGGGGAAATAAAGAAAGCCTACTCTATTGTTAATGGTAGTATAGATTGGTGAAAGCACTGTGAAAGTTATTATGGGCATTCGTCAAGAAAAACCAATTTGTCCCAAGCATTTTCTTTCTTCTTAGCTTCCAAAAGAAGTTAAAAGCATCATAGCACAGTGATATATACACACCCATATTTACAGCACCTCATTTTATAGTATCTATATCCTGAAAACAGCATATAGGTTCATTAACAAAATAATGAATTAAGAAATGATGGTATTTATCCAATGGCATACAAATCTGCCATAATGAAGCAAAAACTTCAAACAATAATTTTATTGAAGCAAATCATACACACAATTTAAAATATCACTTTTTTTTCCTCTTGTGTGAGAAACTCAAAGGGTAAAAAAGGAACAGAAGAGGGAAGATGTGAGGAAGTAGCAAGAACTTGTTCAAATGGAAGGAGGAACAAGAAAGGGAGAAGGATGAAATGGAAAATAGACTGAAAACCAAAAATAATAGAAAAAATAAAAATTAAGCTTTTATTAATGTGAAAGAAAGGAAGGATTGAGGGGAAGGTAAAGGAATGGAGAAAAAAAGAATGAAGATTATATCAGGTACAGGTACAATTCCTCATGATGAACTTGATCATTATGTGAGGGAAACATGTAGTACTAATATGATTAATGAAAAGTTTTGTAAGCTCTGGAACTATAGAAAACCCGAGAAGGCAGGGCATGAGGCTGAGAGAGCAAAGCACATCCTGTGGTGAAGACCTAAGGCTTTCAAGAAAAGTGAGGAAAATGGAACATCTATATAATATACAAAGAAGTTCCAAAGCTGGCCCAAGAGAGGTCATACAATCACCAGCAGATCATGCAACAGGGCTGCCTAAACCCTTTGGAGTTCAGAACTCACCACAATTTATCCAGGGTTCTGAACAAGAAATTAACAGATTTGTTGTTCGTTCTATTGGTTTTCAGTCTTGCTTTCATTCCTATAGATATAAATTATTCTAAATTTTCAGCTACTAATTAAGAGACTGGCGTCATGAACTTCTCTCAAGATCTAAGAATTTGTAAGCAGAATAAATACAGAAAACAAACTGTACTAACTGCTAGGGCTTATATTCAGATGTCTCCCCAAACTCATGGCCTCATGGAGGCAGTTTTACAGAGCTGGCTAGATTTAAGATGTATGATGCAAGTATGAAAAGTGTTGCATTAAATAACTCCATTGACCAACCAAAAGACTGGTACCTGGATGCAATACAAGAAAAGGTAGATTGAATATGTGCTGCTTACTACCTTCTGGCTGCCAAGCATCTGGAATCTTTCCACTCTGCAATGCCCCTCTGCCATACTATCCTGCCTTAGAGTCAGCGGATTATGGACTGAATGAAACCCCTACAAATTGTGAGCTGAAATGAACATTTCCTCTTTTAATATTCTGTGTATGATATTTTATTTCAGCAATGAGAATATTAACTAAGATACTAAAAGTCTACTCTCAGTAATAGACTTTACATTTATCAGAGAAACATTGGTAAACAAAAGAGAAATGTTCAAAATTAAAGCTTTACTGAGATGACAAATAGAGTTTTTGGTGTATGTGGCATTAGTTTTAAAGTTAGAGTTACTTTGATAAATTTTAACTGAAGGTTTGCTTATTCTGCTATTTAAAATATTTTAATTGGTGGAAAGAAATCCATAGCTAATACAATGTAGAAAATCCCCAAGCAACACAATCTCTTGGAAGTCTGCTCTTACAGGGTCTCAAAGGATTTACTAAATTGAAGTTAGGGGGAAAAGGGACAAGATGAGAAGCTTGTCAAATTCCCACATGGGAAACAGGATCAATGTTTGCACAAGTTGTAAACTACTCACAGGGGGAAACATACTTTGTAAGTGCTCCTTTCCTAGGATATGAAAATACATGCATGTTTTCTGGCTAATCTCTTCCTATAGAAAATAAATAGAATAAAGAATGAGTCTTAATTGATCTCTTCATACAAACTGCTGAATTTATTGTCTATTTTTGAAACCAGATAGCTTTTGAAGACAGACTAGGCAAACAGGCCGTAAACTTATTTTCTTAAAACACAAACAAATCAAAATATTAACCATAAAATTATAAAAAGTTGATCTTAAAAATACCAATAACAAGCATCATTATTATGTGAAATTTTAAATAAAAATGTGTACTCTTCGAATATGACTCCCACAATATTACAAAAGCAAAAACAAGTCTCCTTAACCTGTTTAGTTTACTTACAATAAGGAGACACTCATCATCCCCTGATGAGGGAACACTAACAGTGGTTTCTTCAAGTTTTGAATTCATGATACTTCCAAAAATTGAGACTTCATTACATAAAAGTTATTAGATATAACATTAGTTATTAGATAGTAATTATTTTATTGCTTTTTTATCAGTGTATGATACAAATAAAACAAACACAAAAACTAAATATTGAAAGCACACTCAGATTCATTTAATCATTTAAAATAATAATTTATTACTAAAAATATGAACAGAATATTTTTATCAAAACTTAAAACCACAAGTCAAGTGGCATTGTGTTGTAGTTTTTCAAATGTGTTTTTCAAATGTCTCATGTATTAAAATTATTGTTTCCTTAAATCTGTTTCTGTATTAATTTTATTTAAATAATGTTATTTTGGTTCAAATAGAGAATTCAATTTTCACAGACAAAATATTTATGGATGAAAAAGGAAGTATATCCAACAACCTTTTCAGAGAGTTATAGACACTAATAGCATCAAAAATGAACAACCAGTAGCTTCCTAAAGTGTATCTGCCATGTTCATCTAAAACAGTATATTAAACAACTTTCAGCCTGTCAGCTTAGTAGCCAGTGGGTAATGTGGTCCCTTAGTCGGGCTGTTTATCCATGCACGGTTTTATAACATTATCATCCTATCATTTGAGAAATGTTGGTTCACTGAATAATGAGTTTTTAAAATTTTTGCTATATTTTATACTTTTTAAAGTGCATAATTTTAAGCTTTTCACTAATCTCAGAAAACTTCATTAACTTAAGCTCACAGTGGCTGAGATGACTTTTCTAAAATTCCTAAGATTTGCTGAAATAAAATTATCACGAACAAAAGTACTTTTTATTGAAAAGCAAAGTTCATTTAACTTACTGTTATGAAGACATATATAAATATTCAAATCCAAATAATCATAGCCCATCTGTTAGAAGTCCTTGAAGTAAAAAGTAGTTCTCTTAAAATCTGTTTTATCTTAAGATGATCACTTTGTAGGATGAGATGAAAACTTTTTACATACTATTCTAAAATATTAAATGTTTTAAAAATGTATACAGGGATTATTATTTATTAAAATAAATTACTCCTGCAGTCAGGTGATTTAGTGAAATTGCTGAATTATTGAAAATTCCAATTATTCAATTTGAGTTTTATATTAAAAACACAAAGCGAGGATGGGTGTTGACAGTTGTATTACATATTAGTAAACAGCAGTGTATCAGAAGTCATTTTCAAGACAATGGAAGGTCTGCTAGTCACTCTTAACTATGTACAGGTAACAAGCACTTCGTTACTGACTTTTGAGTTATCACACCTATGAATACTTTAAATTATTTGAAATAGTTTTGCGCTTTCTGTATTTAAATTGTTTCAGTCAGAGGTGCTACAAGGAAAGAAAAGGAATAAAGCATGAATTTGTCATCCGCCCCCTCCACCTTCTTCCAATAAAATGAGCATACTGGAAAATATATTTGACTTTTTATTTCTTTGATATAAAGGAACATTTCTTTCTTCGTTTTGCAATTACATATTTTATTAATTAAAGTAGTATTTTGGTGTTTTATTTTCTTTTGTTTTGTTTTGTTTTGTAGTTTTTTTATGACAGGGTCTCACTTTGTAATTCAAGCTGGCCCTGAACTCAAATTCAAACTCATCAGTCCTCCTGCCTCTGCCTCCCAAGTGCTGGAATTACAGGCATGAGCCACCACACTCTGCACTGATTGATATGTGGTACTGATTGCTGGTGAGTGTGAGTTACCACAAGCCTGATGTTGTTGTACGTGGTACTGAGGATGGAACCCGGGACCTTATGCTTGCAAGACAGGTGCTGCAACCACTGATCTAAATCCCTAACCTTAAAGTAAGTTTTAGGGACACTTATGATAAAGGTTCTGTGGGTTTGTGAGTTTTATACATGTTATTGTTCATAACATGTTTTCAAATTATATATACAGGGCAGAGTGGAGAAATCAAACTAATTAACAAAAATATTGTGGAAAAATTATTGATTTTGATGTTAAAACGCACATTTATTCTTTATGTATTTTGTGAATAATATGTATAACTTTAAACATAGTAATCATCCTATTCAGTTAATTTCTTTAAATGTACCTCACCCAATCCATAACTGTAATATTTCAAACAATGTTTTCCCTTTTTTTTCCCCCTCATTACAGCACCTTTAAGAAATCAACATTCTCTTCTGTTTTTATATTGGGTCTTTTTTTTTTTTTTTGAAGATTCCACATGTAACAGAGATCATTTTGTGTTTTTCTGTCACTGCCTGGATTATTATTATTTATTATTATTATTATTATTATTATTATTATTATTATTATTTATTTATTTTTTTTTTTTTAGACAGGGTCTTGCTTTGTGGTTCAGGCTGGCCCTGAGCTCAGCCTCAAATTCACACCACAGCAATCCTCCTGCCTCTGCCTCCCGAGTGCTGGGATTACAGGAGTGAGCCACCACGCCCGGCACTGTGGGATGTGGTACTGGTTGCTGCTGCGCGTGAATCTCCAGGCCCAGTATGGTATGTGGTTACCGGGGATCGAACCCCGGTCCTTGAGCCTGCAAGACAGGGGCCAGAACCACTGAGCTAACTCCCCGGTCCATAAATAAATTTTCACGGTCCCTTCATGTTGTTACAATGGATAAAAATCCACTCAATTTTAGGAGTGCATAATATTGAATACTCCAATGTATATCTGTTGATCTTTCCCTTGATAAACAACTTTGTGTGATTCAATATCTTAGATACTGTGATAAATTTTACTAAAATATATAAGTACAATATCTTTTGTTGACAGTTTTTCATATTTGTGAGTGTCATCTGCTTTAATGATTTTAAGAAATGCCTTAGTCCTTTTGTTAATTTTAAATAATATTATTTGAAATTTTGTTATACAGTTGTGCTATTTCATTACATATTTTGGAAATTAACCATTTCAAGGTGTATAGTTAGTTTGCAAACATTTAACCTGCCAGACTATGTTGATTTTCTTTCTTGATTGTTTACTCTGTAAAACATTTTTAGTCTGATGAAAATTTTATTTTGAGTTTGTTTTGTCAATGTTTAATGTCTTATTGAAAAATTATTGCCCACATCAGTGAAATAAAATATTTTTTGTTTTATTTTTTTAGTTGTTTTATAATTTCAAATTACAGACTTCAATTTTTCACTTCTTTTGTGTGAAGGGATAAATTTCTAATTTTGTTTTACTTTATGTTGTAACCTAGATCTTCTGAATACTGGATTCCAGAGATACTATTCTATTTTCAGTATTTTTGGCAATGTTAGAGAAAATTAACTATAAAACCGCAGATTTTCCATTGCTTCTTGGTTTTGTCCTATTATTCTGTATCATTAAGTTTAGGTTAGGCTTATGTGGTTAGTTATTAGAAATGTGTAGTGTATTATATTTCGGACAAGTAATACCGTGTTTCTACTCATGATCTATTTTGAAGTTTACTCTTATGATTTTATATTAATTTTATCATATTTTCCTGTTTCTGTAAAGAATGTAATTTCATCAATGGGTGGATAGGCATTATATTAAAATTTAGGTCCATTTTTAAAATATAGCCATTTAAAAATATAAACCTATGTTTCAGTAACTTTTTTAAAGTGTGCAAAAATATTGCTGAGTTTGTAGGTTACTTTTGAATCCTATACTTTACTAAAATTAATATTTTAGTATGGTTTTTGGTGGTCTTTAGAATTTTCTCTATATAATAAAATACCATCAGCAAACAACATTTCTTCTAATTTTCAAATTTTTACTATATATATAGTTATATATGTCATATATGTGTTTGTATGTGTGTATATACTAGCTGTGTTTATAAGAAACATAGTCTTACTTTGAGTAGAAGGTGGTAAAATTTGACATTCTTGATGTTTTTTCCAGGTTTTTAAGGAAAATTCTCAACTTTCACATTCAGTATGTTATTTCTATTGTTTTACTCAAACACAGCATGTATCATGTCTGTATACATTATATATCTAATTTGTCAAAATGTAACCACATAAATACTATATATTTCCAAGTGCTTTTTGCTGCTATTATTTCATAATCATATAGGTTTTGCCTTGCATTCTATAATGAGTTATTAATTTATTGGTTTGTGTGTGTTCAATCATCCTTACACCTCTGATAAATAATGCTTGATTATGCTGTCTTACCATTTTAGTGTGCTTTTCAATGAGAATGTGTTATATATGTTTCACAAGAATATTGGCTTGTGGATTACTTTTTTCTTATTTCTTTAGTTGTATCTCTGTAGGATTTAACTATCATTTTTATGGTATTTTGATATGTTGTGAATATCTCCCTCTTTAATTTTTGGGAGAGTTTGAGAAGAATTGGAATCATTCTGTCAACATTTCTTAGAATCAGTAGGGAAGTCATCAGATCTTGGTTCTACTTTTATGAAAGATTATATTACTGAATTAATCTCTTTAGCAACTGTTTATAAATTGATGATTCAGCCACCTTAAAATGGAGTTTTCTTTCAAGAGTGCTGTGTACGTTTATAGTTTCTGATTGCACAGATAATCACAGATAATCATTTATACAGGGGAGTTTCTAAGGAAAACATTGCAAAACAAGCAGTTACATTTTCTTACTGTGTTCTCTGGTGTCAGGCTTAAGTCCCAAAAGCTTCCTCATTCCTTCTCACCACTTGTTCTCAGTGACTGGACACAGAATCATAATCAGCTGTTTTATCCAATAATAATAATAATAATAATAATAATAATAATAATAATAATAATGTTATTAGCAGCCAGATTTAAGAAATATACCAAACTTTTTCCATTGACACCTGGGAAGATTAGGCTGGGTCCTGCTCTGATTTACTCTGTATTATACAAAACAGCAGCTTTCAGGCTATGGTTGTAGTTTCACTTCTATTCCATTTTATGTACAAGAGGCAAGGCAGTATGTCTGTACACTCCGGAGCAGTTTTTTGTGCTCAGGGCTCACAGATCACTTCAGGCTGAAACTATGAAAATGGCTACTGTCTCAGTCTGCACTTGTCCTTCCCCCTTTCATTTCTGAGCCTCCACCTCCTCAGCTATGCTATCAGCTTCATCTGTGTGTGTGTGTGTGTGTATATATATATATATATATATATATATATATATATATATATATATATATATAAATTTAAGTTCTCTAACTTTGTGATCTTTGTCAACTTTGTAAAAAGCAAAATTTAGAATATTTCCCTGACAAAATACATGGAGTTCATCTCCCACACATTCTAGTATTATGTTCAGAGGTATCCCAGATGTGGCAGTGTTATTTCAATGGCATAGCTCACTTATGTATCATGATGTATTTGTGATACACAGGAGATAGGTGGTGTGATAATTCATCTTTCAAATTGTCTTGTTTCATCATATGCTTTATTTTGAAGATAGCTGTATGCATATGCACATTACTGTAAGGAGTTAAACTTCATACAGCAATTTCCTTTCAATATGTAGAGACATTTTAAAATGTAAGGTTCAAATTAATTTATCTTTATTTCACAAATAATTTGAGATAAATTTAGAGCTTCCAGATATATTTATACAGAAAACAGAAAAATGTGCAACAGTCTAACATATGTAAAAAGAATTATGGTTAAAGATTTGTTTTCTTTTTTTGATGGCAGCTTAGTTACTATAGTGTTAAAGATACTGGAACAGTAGAAACAGATATGACTGATGCAATAAAAAGTGCTTTATGACCCAAGGTAATTTTAGGGTTCTAAACAACAATCCACATTTCAACTGGCTCCATTCTATTACAAAAAATTGTGTTCCAAAATTGTATTAGACATATCCACTTTTACAGAGGTCAAGTGGTCATGACATTATTAAGTAAAATCAATTTTGAGAGCTGAACTTATTACTTTAAAAAGAGGATAATGTTACTTTAAATGACTTTAGGAAAACAAGCAGTTTTAAGAAAAAGTGTGAAATATCACTGTAGTTTAGACCTAAAGCAACATTCATTACTATTGCATAGTATGTTAAATTAAATACATTATAAAATAGTTAAATGAACATATTTGAAGGACATTCATATAAACCAACTGCACAATAAATAGACAAGAGAATTACAATTAACCACTTCAATAGTACAATTAAATTTTCAGGGCTGAGGATTTAGATCAGTGGTTATGGTGTCTTTCTTGCAAGCACAAGACCCAGGTTAGATATTCAGTAACCACACAACACAATGTTGGGTGTGATGGCTCACGCATGTAATCCTAGCACTCGGGAGGCAGAGGCTGAGGCAGGATGATTGCTGTGAGTTTGTGGCTTGCCTGAGTCACGTAGTGAGCTCAGGTCCAGCCTGAACTACAAAACAAGACCCTGCAAAAAAACAAAACATCAGACAAACAAAAAACACCTTGATAAACATGTTAGGCTATATTAACTGAACATGATGCTGGACATCATATGATTACAGTAGTTCTTTACTCTCTGTCCCTCTCTGTCTCTCTCCTCTATCTCTTTCTCCCTGTCTTCACGTGGATGATCATCATACAACAGCAAGAGGTTATGGAGATTTCACCTATAGAAGAGGAGAAAAGGACAGAGGAATCCCTCACTTCAAAAGAGATTAAGAAAATGTGTAAACGGTACAACATAGTGAAGATTTTGTAGAAAAAACATCACTCAAAGGGTATTGGAGGAGGATGAGTGATCGATCTGTTTGATAAAAATGTAACATCACATTTCCATATAATCTTCAAAGGGCGGAAGAAGCAATCACTGGATGGTTGTCTTATTAAAGTTGCATGAAAGGAAAAAGTTTCCATTCAACTAATAGATAGCTGTGATTCCATTAGTGCTAGTGAAAAGCATCCTACACAGTAAACTAACTCTTGTTACCCTCAGATGAACTACAAAGATTTTTAAAACTAATTGCAGGTTAATTTGTTTATTATTCTTTAGATTTTCTTTATTATTTTTACTATATATTAGTATTGTAATTATTTTGATATGAATATTTTAGGATTGTGGAATGAATCATCTGTGTTTTCATTATTATACACAAATTTACTTTAGTATACAAATGTTTTCAAAGCTAATTACAGATATAAGCATGTTTCTGGAATGAACTTAGCTCACAAACCAAGGTTTAATTCTACTAAGAAATACAAAACAAAAAAACTACGGAGAAATCCAGTTTCACCAAGTAAGAAATGATATTATGAAGAAAATAAAGAATAAAAAGTACTGGTAAGGGTATAGAGTAAAGGAATCTTTGTACCTTCTTCACAAGTAAAGAAATTTGTAGTCAGTGTGAAAAAGAATATGACTGGAATCTCAAATTGGAGCTACAGTGTGACACAGTACTGTTGGACTCAGAGTTGGCACACATTAAAGACATTGTTACACCTCAGTTGTTCATGGCAATATTTATAATATCAAAGTCAGGAGTTAGCTAGATACTGATCAATAGATGAATGGATGGGCCCAGGGATTTAGCTCAGTGGTTCTGGCACCTGTCTTGCAAGCACAAGGACCCAAGTTTGATCCCCGGTAACCACATACAATACTGGGCGTGGAGAGTCACCCCAGCAACAATCAGTACCACATACCACAGTGCTGGGTGTGGTGGCTCACGCCTGTAATCCCAGCACTCGGGAGGCAGAGGCAGGAGGATTGCTGTGATGTGAGTTGGAGGCTGAGCTCAGGGCCAGTGTGAACCACAAAGAGAGACCCTGTCTCAAAAAAAAAAAAAAAAAAAAAGAATGGATGAAGAAAATTACACATACAACATATTAAGCAACATAAGCCAGATGCAGAGAGATAAGTAGGGTAATTGAAATTATTTGCATTATGTATAACATTTTTTTCTGTTTTTTTCTTCACAAAGTAGCTGAAGTAACTGCTAATCTCAAACTCTAACAGCACTGTCATTACTACATATAAAATGTTATAGCAGTATTTTCAAATACTTAACCTTGTAAGACTTCACAGTTATAAGCATCCTATGCATCTTTTATTATTTCATATCTATGTTAATGTGAAACACATAATTATTTTTATAACAGAGTCATATATATTAAACTGTGTGCTAAGTGGTTAAATTTCAATATGTTCACTCCAAATAATTTAATATTTTACAGTGGTATTTGTAGACAATATTTTTTATATTCCTCTAACTTCCTATCAACCATAGTAAAAAAGAAAAAAAAATGTAGTTGTGAGTTATTTTCTTATAAAAGAGTTATTATTTTCAGATAACTTGTTTCATAACTTGTTTTTTCTAACCTTCACTTCTATGTAATTTTAGGTATATAACGCAGTGAATATTTAATTTGGCTGATTTTAAACTTCACTGAGAACACAAAATTAACAGTTTTGAACAAAATTAATTCCACAGATTAAAATTTGAATGAAAGAAATAGAATATTAACTTTGAAAAATTAGCACTTAAGAACAATTTTTATTTTGTTTCTGTTTAGTACTGCCTAATTTTCTACAGCAAGTGAAGATGATACACCTTATACTTTATGTGTCCTTTAAATAGACACTATGTAACAGATTATGAATTGTAAAAGACAAGACAAATTGGAAAATGTTTTACATATTACATCATTATGAATTATAGCAATTTTTCCCCAAGTTTTAAAAATATTGAACAATTTAATGATTTATGCAAACATGACACATATTCTGATAAATACAGCCATACAAACTATATTATATAGAAGACAATTTATCTTCATTCTGGTTTTGTAAATAATTCTCCGTTAAATGATAAAATCATACAGAATATAAATTTTAAATTGAATGAACATAGTAGGGAAAAATGGAAATACACTGATACCCTAGTATAAGTATACATATCATAATTTTATTATTTGGCAGAATAAATGAGCATACGATGTATTTTCTACAGCTTTCAACCTATGCTTTAGTGGTGACAAAGAGTTTGCTTAACAAAACTGAAGTCAGACTCCTGAGCCTTCACCTCTGGATTCATCTGTGCACTATCTTGAAACATCCAGTTTTAGCAAGAGCTTTAAATTAATTCCCCAAGAACTCATCCATCACCCTTCATATCTGATCATCCTTGATATCTAATTGAGTTCTGACCCTCTATCATCTTTCACATGTCTGACTGCCTTGTCTTCTCTTCAGTATGAATCGTATTAGGTGGATTTATCTGGAATTCCTTTCACTCATGAATTCCTTTCACTCATGAATTCCTCTAAATAATTTTTCCAACAATGAGCTTCTATTTCTACCCACGGATTCTTTGCAATATTTAATCCACAACAATTACTTTCCTCCGTGGCTCTAAATTTCCACTCAAGTATGTTACTATGTTCAAAATAAATCAGAGTTCTCTGCTAGAGCTACCTTCCCTACTTAAAACGTTCTGAATAAAAACATGTTTTTATTACTTGAATCTCTTGGACAATGCTGCCAGTGAGCCCAATATCACTTTTTAAAAATTCAATTATTGTTTCACTTTGACTTTCTTTTGTTATGCTTTTTCCTGTGACATAGAATTTAATATTTGTTCAGGTAGAAAAAAGGTATGTCTTCATGGAGTCTTCAAGCTACATTTTCCAGAGAAGTACTTACGTACTACTATGGATATAATTGGTCTTTGATTTTGCATGATGTAAAAGAAAATATTTTCTCACTCATTGTCATTTCCTCATTATGATACTCACTTTGCATGAAAGTGACTTCCGAGCAGAAGTTATGATCTCCAAATTTGGTAAGAAAGGCAAACGATGCATTTTTATATGAACTATAGCCACTTACATTAAACTTCAAACCAAAAAAAAAAAAAAAAATGGAAGAAGTTTTAAAGGAAATATTTTAAAGTAGATTTAAATCAGTGACACACCAAACTCTCTGCTGCACATTTTCTTCCAAAATATCTCAGTTTATGAGTCAGCCACTCAAAATAATCTGCTTAATTAAATCAATTTTCACATACTGTATATATTTGAAGTGCATATGGAAAGAAGAAATAGAAGCAATATGCTTCAAATGAAACACTTTAAATAAAACTTCAGACTAAAATTGGCATGCAGGACTTTCAAACATTCTTTACTACTTTGCTGTAATTTTAAAAAACCTTAGTTTAAACCTTGGGTGAACATTTGCTATTAGCAGAAAGTTATTTTTACATTGCTTTGTAATTATTTTGTAATTCATTTTTGTTTGAAGCATGTACTTTCACTATAAGTAGAGATTCTGCTCCCTGATACACAAGTCAAAGGCCAGTGATGTAGATCCTCAGGAAGTTAGGTGTGAAACTATGAATCTTCCAAGTGGAAAATTCAATCTAGTGCTAGGGTCTTCACATGTCCAATACCCCTTTCTTAACTTAGTCATATTTTGTTAGTTGATTATTAAACTATTAAAATATAAGTAAATTACATTTGTTTATATAAGAATGATGAAATTATCAAAAGAAAGGAAAAATGAATAAATGTATAAGGAGTAAAATAATCCATCTCTTTCAATATCATTTACTTGAAATATTTTATTAAATTGCATCTTTTAGTGTAAGTTGCATATCTGTAAGCATTTCATCTTTCTTCTTACTGGAAATCCCAGATGTGGGGGGGTATGTTCAACCATTTAAAAATGTTAATTTAAACTCCTAAGAATGGTTAAATATGTTGTTCTTTCTAATGTAGTTATTAAATAAAATTTTGCTGACCATGTATTTGGTATTATCAATATCATTGTAGAGTGAGAAATTTATTGAATTTAATTTTAAAATTTTGAAATGTAAAGTCAAAATAAAAAATAGTTAAATTGGCTAAAAATGCAAACAGATAATAATAGAAATTTAAAAAATTGTAAATATTACATAAAAAGTTTTAATAAAATTCATAACTCTTATAGCTAGGTTAATTACTTTTTTTTTTTTTTTTTTTAGATAGAGTCTTGCTTTGTGGTTCAGGCTGGCCTGAGCTCAGCCTCAAATTCACATCACAGCAATACTCCTGCCTCTGCCTCCTGAGTGCTGGGATTACAGGCGTGAGCCACCACGCCCGGCACTGTGGGATGTGGTACTGGTTGCTGCTGGGATGAGTCTCCACACCCAGTATGGTATCTGGTTAGCGGGGATCGAACCCAGGTCCTTGCGCTTGCAAGACAGGCGCCGGAACCACTGAGCTAACTCCCCTGCCCTAGGTAAATTACTTTTACCATTGGTTTTACAAAGAAGATACCCAAACTAAAACAATCAAGCAATAAAGGAAAGAAAATATAAATCATAAAGTTGAAAAGGTAAGAGGAAGTGGTATGCATAGCAACGAATGAAACTCTTATTTTAAAACAAGGTTATATATTGTGAAATAGAAAATGCTCAATGTAAAATAAGATGAAAGGGGACAATGTTGAGATTGTAACAAAAAAGTAAGGAAACAAATTTTATATATATGGGGGGGTGGTAGGGTGGGTGGGGCTATGGGAAAAAATGAGAATTAAGTTGTGTCTTATACTGGTACAAATCCCCACTATGGAGTGCAATCATGATGTGTATATTTAATGTACCAATAAAGATAATTAAAAAAAAACAAAAACAAGGTGCACCAAAATGATTCATGTTGTTATCATGTCTGTAGTGTTCATAGTGCAACTATCAAAATTTTACATAAGACATTAAAATTGTTGTTAACATTCCTATTGAAGATCCAAAATTCAATATAAAAATGAA
>PVIR01010216.1:0-50687 GCA_004026965.1 Petromus typicus
ACCATTGAGTTGCCACGCACACTAAGAAAGAAAATGTTCTAGAAAATGCTTCATAAAAATCAGTATTTCAGGGCCAGGGAGTTAGCTCAGTGGTTCCGGCGCCTGTCTCGCAAGCGCAAGGGCCCGGGTTCGATTCCCCGGTAACCACATAACAATACTGGGTGTGGAGACCCACACCCAGCAGCAACCAGTACCACATGCCACAGTGCCTGGCGTGGTGGCTCACGCCTGTCATCCCAGCACTCGGGAGGCAGAGGCAGGAGGATTGCTGTGATGTGAGTTTGAGGCTGAGCTCATGGCCAGCCTGAACCACAAAGCGAGACCCTGTCTCCAAAAACCTAAAAAAAAAAAAAAAAAAAAATCAGTATTTCATAGTCAAGGCTCAAGAAAACTGAAATTCTTGTCAGCTTTTCTGTTGGCTGGTGCACACTGAAAAGATGATCCTCAGTGTTCAGATTGTTCTTTAATCACTTGGGGGGAGGAGAAAACACCTTACACATGACTATGGAAAACTCATTCTTCAAAATAACCTTGTTATGTCTGCAAGAAACAAAGTTAGACAAAGCCGGGGATTTCACGCTTGAATACCTGGAAGCCATACAGCTCTCCCTGCTCTGTGACATCCTCCACTGCTCACCAGTGTCCCACATGTGCTCCTGGGATATCATAGCACAGAGGCAAGAACACAGAAAAAAGAGGGAAAAGGCTTGATTAGCCGCTTCCTTACTCACGAACCATAACATTTAAAATTCACATTGAGTCAAGAGCGCTTCCATTAGTTTTGAGGGCGATTGTCAGCTTCTGAGTGTGGAGAAAGACAAGAAGAAGTGGCTTCTTCAGTTTTGACTCGAATAAGCCATATACAACAAACAAAGGCTGAGAAAAGTATGTCTGAACTGTCTGACACGTACAAAGAGTGCTCAAAATATGTGGTGAGTATTTAAAGGCTATAATGTATTACTAGAGACACTGCTTTTGGTGCCCTTCAAAGTACTCCTCTGATTTGGGACATGTATATGTCATACAGGCCAGTTTCTGAGGAAGTTCTGGGAGCCCTCTGTGCTAAGCATTGTTAAGAGGTACAATCAAAGATACGGTGACTGCTACTGTTGAAGGCCATCAGGCAGAAAGATAGCCCCGTAAGGCCATGATGCTATGTCCTCGCTCACCTTATTCTCTGTGTGTGACCTCTTCTAGCTTCCAGTTCTTCCCCAAAATAAAAATAATCAGAAAAAGTAAGTGTTCTGAGTTGATTTAGAACATTGAGGCAGCCATGAAGCACAACTAAAAACAAGACAGGAGACTCTTATATATGTTCCAGAACAAGGGAAAAACATTGGAATAATTGCACTCGAAGAGAGAGTATTTTGAAGGGAATTGTTAGTAATGACTTTTACTGTATTACAATTTTTAAAAACGTAAAACCATCATTATGACAACATTTGCTGATGTGTTATTTAGAGAGCTTTCACTGAGAGCTGTCTAACTTTCCTATCCTCACAGAGAGATTGTCCGAAGCATCGAACATGCCAGATTAAACAAAGATGATGGGAGGGTAGCACGCAACATTTTTCAAACAAATTTTACTACGAAGTCATTTACCTAAGGACCTGTTCATTGGTATGTGAAACTTGTCCACTAAGACTGAAAGTTAGCCAGCAAATTTTGGGAAGAATTCGATCCATTGTGCTAGAATTAAAGAGGCATTAAATACCTCTGACAATTAAAAACCTCTTTCAGGAGTCAAACTGAATTTGAATCCACTTCTCCTGGTTATTTAACTATGTGCTGCCTCAGTTTGCTGATCTGAAAAATGAAGATAACAGTTTTTATCACATGGGATTTGCGAAGGATTAAATGAATTACTATACACGAAAAGATGTTGGTTAAGAGTATAGTTCAGCTGTAGAGTACGTTTAGCACAAGGCCATACCCTCAATTTGCAGCACCAAAAAGAGACAGAGAAACTTAGCATGAGACTTGACACATAAAAAACAGTAGGCGTCAGGTGCTATTAAGCGGCTCTGCTTCCTGCAGGTGGAACTTGCCTCCCGTCTCCACACTTGGCCCCTGGTTGGCATCTAGACACCCACTAGAACGAACATCAACAAACTCACTTACAAAATATTTTATAAGTACTTACCTATGAGCTAAACAAACCTCTTATCTATTAACTAAACCACTTATCTGCGTAGAACATTGTCTTAGGCCGGGGTGAGCGGTAGCAGCACCAGCCAGGCTTTGCCCAATGTCCGCGTCAGCAGGCACAGATTCGGCTCTGAAGGAAGTGTCGAAACAAGTTCTCACAGTAGTTCTCTCAAAATGAAGAGATTTCATTTCAGTCTGTTCAAATTATAAGTACTGTACTTTTATTCCTTGGAAATGTAAGAGAAGAGTAAGTAATCTTAATGTCCGTCAGAAGGATACGAACAATGCGTGACTTTCACTTTTTCTCTCTCTCTACAAGGTGGGACAATCCAACCATCATCCAAGTTCCTTTGGTTGGGGGGATAAGGAAGTAGAAGAAAGACAGAACTAAAGCCAGCCTAGAAATTTTGTCTGGACGATGTGTTAAAAGAACTTTAAATAAATGCTCTGCTATTAACACAGATAACTTAAAAGTAAATGCATTTTTTTTTGTTTTCACAAAATCACTTATAAAATTGATTTCAGTTCACCAACTGAAAAAAGCCATTCTTTAGTTACAGAAAACCACTGTCTGAAAGCTGATTTAAAATTAAAACTGTTCTGCCCAGTTCATTAATAATATGTTCTGTCTCGTGGCCTAATGTAGCTATTTTGTAACTTTTATGTAGCAGAGGCCATAGATAATGTTCTCAAGTTTAAAACTGCAATCAGAATCACTGGGAGAGTTTATCTTTTTCCCACATCTATGAGACGAAAAAGAAAAAGTTTCAGTGTTTAAATCAAACTCAAAACCAAACTCCCTGTGCTTCAGCTGTGTAATTTCAGTGCCTTGCGTTAGCTAAGGAAATAACAATCTACAGCTCTTTGCCATGTTTTGGAGAGGTCTAGAAAAATGAGTTTTTACACGGACACTGACAGGTTGCCCAGCAGCGGCGTCAGGAGGCGCCACTGTAACTGCGGTCTCCGCGCTCAACCTCATCCAGAGTAAGGGGGTGAGCCAGGATTTTGTATTTTAATTAAGAAATCTGGATTTTGTTTATAATAATTGACTGTTAAGCAAGTTCTTGCCAGGACATACTTATAAAGGAGAATCTGTGCCTCAAGTAAGCTTTCGTTTAAGATTTTGGAACAGAGTTAGAATTTGAGGTAGAATTCTTTTCCAATTTTTTAGTTGCTTTTATTATAATACTAATGATTTAGAAACATATCTGTGTATATTTTTAATCTCTTCATCAGTGTTCAGGCTTGCTCCTTATTTTCTTATTGAGGAAAAATATTGTCAGCTACAGCACAGAATCAGAATTATTTTCACATTACTTAGTTAGTCCTAAACATAAATCATGCTAGGACAGTGTTATAAAATGAAGCAATCAGTGTTCAAGGCAGGAGAATCCAGAGAGATAGTCAAATGACAAAATGTCATGCATGTGAAACACCCACCTGTCCCGATAATTTCTAATCTATCTCACGTGGTTTTGTTCTTATCAAACCTCTCTATACAGCAAATCAATCCTATAATGCTGCTATGGTAACAATATTCCCCTCGGTTATAATTATGTCTTGGTACCTGCGACAATATTAGCATTGTTTAGTATTGCTGCTGAAAGCCAAATGGGGCCGGAGTGTATCTGAAACTTTCCCCTCCACAAGCGATGTTTGGAGGAATCCAGGGGAACGCTGCCCCCTCCGGCGATGCAGATCGTTAGGCTCGACAAGCGGCTGGGGTCTTTGTGAGTTGAAGTGGAATTCAGATGCACCTGGAGCTCTCAGAAATAGCAGTCTTGTCTCTGCTGCTATGAAAAATGCCTTCCCTGAAATTTTCTTTCCTTAGTTGCACTGCTTTATTTTGTAGTGCTTCAGTTTCCATTTTTGTGAAGTTTGTCTAAAAATTGGGGAACTTCAGAGCTGGAAACAATGTTTTAATTGTAAAGAATGGCAAATAATGACCCAGTAATGAAAAACACAGAAAAGCTTTCATATCCTAGGATTTTACTGTGAACATTTCTAATATTTTCTGGTATAACAAACCACAGATAGGAGTATTGATAGGCCATATTCAAATTCACCAAAACATTAGTTGCATTTCTTTGTGCTCAAAAGATGCCTTCTCTCCCCATGAGTGTTTTGTCCATTATTTTATGTTAAAAGGTAATAAGTGACTCAGGACATTCCAAGCCATGTCTAGGAACTAATTATTGATGAGAAAAAAATGAAGATCTATAGATAGATCTTGATTTTCATTGATTTTGGACAAAAATGGAAATTATGACACTATTTTAACATGGGAACAAAGAAAAATAAGGAAAATCAAGACTGAGAGAGAGAGGGCTAGTATTAGTAAGTAAGATACAAAAGGAACTGGTTAACAGAAAACTGTCCTTTTTTCAGTGGAGGTCCCACAATAGTTGTCTACTGCGGTAAGAAAGAGCCTCCCTGGCCTCGGAGCAGAGATACAGCACTAAGATGCGACGCACTTCTAGATATACTCGCCGAGTACACACGACGTCATGGACCAAATCCTCAAAAAGGAAAAAAACCTGGAAAGAGCTATGAGTTAAAATACACGGATGAACTTAAAAGAAAGAAGACTTCTTCGATACTAGTACAAAAAATGTAAAGTCAAAGACTCTGTGAAGTGCCTCAGTAGGTGTGTACAGGAAAAGCCTCGTCTTTAGGGCTACATAGTGAAAGTCCACGGAAAGGCACGACCCCAGCCTGGGCTACCCGGAAGGCTGCTGTCACACTCGGTTTATCTACAGCTAGGCTGGAAAGCGAATGTGGGATTCCCTGAATGACAGAGGAAAGGGATAAAATAGCAACACTCAGGAAAGTTTAGGGGAGTGACAGCGATATTTAATTTGGCCTAAGAATCTAACCTGAAAAATTTAAATTATCTCTTAAAAACTAAAAATCATGGTGCTATGCTGTCCCTAAGAATAACAGTAGAATCCCCAAGCCAGAAATATTTTTAAAAAGTCCCAAACTAATTAAACACGTTGCCTCAGTTAAAAACAATTTAGAACATACAATATTCTAGCTAGGGGCGGGGGATCCTTTCTAAAAAGAAGAGCAAAATGAAAGTCAGAAGCTACATGTGGACACCAGTGTAAGGTGAACAGGATCATCAGATGAAACAGCCCAGTCCAAACTCAGGCACGAGACCATCTGTACAGACTTAAAACCACACTTTAAAAGGTGAAGACACAACAGAAAACAGAAAAACTTCCAACAAGATGTTACAAAAACAATAGGAAGAGTCTTTAGAAATCTTACAGAAATACAAAATGTAGTCACAAAGACTTTATACCAATATATAATTAAAAACAGATTAGACACAGTAAGAAGGGAAATTAATGAAGTAGAACATAGCTTTGACCCTTTTCTTACGAAGAAGTAAAAGTAGCAAAGAAGCATATGGAGAAATGTGCAACCTCACAGGTCACTGGAGAGATGCAAATAAAAACAACACTGAGATTTCATCTCACTCCACAAAAAATGGCTGCTACCTCAGAATTAGCCAATAATAAATGTTGGTGAGGCTGCAGAGAAAAAGAAAACTTTCTCCACTGTTGGTGGGAGTGTAGACTCATGCAACTGCTGTGGAGAACAGCATAAAGATTCCTCAAAAAAACTAAGATTAGAGGTCCCATTGGATCCTGCTATCCTTCTGCTAGGTATACACATGAAAGAATGAAAAAGATTCATATCACAGCAGTATATATGCACCCATGTTTATGGTAGCTCAGTTTGTGATAGCTAAATCTAAGAAACATCCCAAATGTCCATCAACTGGAGACTGGATAAAAAAGATGTGGTTCTTTTATAGAATGGAGAATTACTCTACCATAAAAAATGATAAGATTGAATCATTCATGCTCAAATGGATGTAACTTGAGGACACACCAATAAGTGAAATAAACAGGTCACAGATGTGTAAAATACCATATCTTCTCACTGGTATGAGAAAATGAAGATGTAAATGAGTTCTAGAATATATAGTAGATGTTATGAAAATATTTAAAAGGAAATGAGGTGTAGGGGTAAGTAACAAGGGGAAAAATAATGTAGTGGTAATAAAAAAGGAAACAAAGCTTATGTATGTAAGGGTAGGGGTATTAGGGCGGGTAGGAGAAAGGGAAAAATGAGAATTAAGTCATGTCATATACTGGTACAAATTATCAATGTTGAGTGTGATCGTGATGTGTATATATTATGTACCAATAAAGATATAAAATTAAAAACAAGACAAAGCAAAACAAAACTATGCTTAGAGGTATCATTTGACCCAGCTATTTCCCTGATATGTGCAGTTGCCAGAACCACTAAGCTAAATCCCCGGCCCCCCAAGATTTTAAAAATTCATATCAGAGTGACATATATGCACCCATGTTTATAGCAGCTCAGTTTGTGATTGCTAAATCTCTGAAACAGCCCAAATGCCCATCAGCTGGAGACCGGGTAAAGAAGGTGTTGGTTTTTTATATAATAGAATATTACTTCACCACAAAAAATGATACATTAAAGTCATTGATACTCAAAAGGCTGTAGCTTGGGGATATACTCATAAGAGAAATAAATAGGAGACAGATGTATAAATACAATATAAATCATTTCTCTGGTATGAGAAACTGAAGGTGTAAATGAATTCTAAAATATATGATAGTATTGTGAAATAGGAAGAAAATGTTCATAAAGCAAAGGGAAAAGGTGGTAGGAGTGAGTAGATGGGAAAGAATAAATTTGATAGTTAAAAAAATAAAAAGAAACAATGTTTGCGCATATAGGTGGCAAGGGAGTTGTAGGGAAATGGAAAAAATGAGAATTAAAATGAGTAACATACTGGTACAAATTCATAATGTTGTATGATCTTGGAAATGACCTCTAAGTCCATCAACAATAGAATAATATAAAAACGTGATGCTTATAGCCAATAGACTACTAGAGAGCCATAAAGAAGGATAAATTTTGAGTCATTTGTAGGAAAATGGATATACCTTGAGGCCATAATTGTAGGTGAAATAAATCAAATTCACAAGTTTAAATATTGCACATCTTCTCATATAAGATATCAAAAATATTAATAAAAACAAAATAAATGATAGATTAAAGAACAGGGAGTTAGCTCTATTGCTAACAGACTGAGAGGACTGGAGGAAAGGAAGAGAATTTTTAAAAATAACCTATATTACTTACAGGTACTAACTTCCTTCTAGTAATGTAATCATCATGTACTGCTGATGTGTGGTAATAAAAAATTAAAATGGGAAAAATCACAATGTGATGTTGATTGGGTGGTTCTCCTTCTGAAGGTCACGGGGGCCACTAGATCTAATGACTTCTTCATATGACTTTGCTTTTCTGTAAGGTCATCTTGGAAAATTTTCTGAATATTTTCCATCCAGCTGGCCAGAGATACAGATAGACAGACACAGCCGGACAGCGAGAGGAAGAAGAGAGGAGACTGGAGTGTTCTGTGAGGTTCTGAGCACGTCACAGGAGAGCTGAGGGGCTCTGCTGGGTCGTCTCAGTTACCATCCTTTACTGTCAGACTCCTGGAGAGGTGACGTACCATGGCCCCCCACTCACGGGCAGACTGGTCACTGCTGTTGATGGCTCATTGCGCTTTTCGGAAGTGGCGCTCAGTTGAAGGAGGAAGGCAACCGGGTCTTTGGGAAGATCTCCCTGGACTTCTTCCCGTGGGCTGTTTTCTGGCTGCCATATTATGCCCGCAGAAGCTCTGCTCCACTATGTCCTCCCTCCATGTTCCTGCCTTGGAACCTGAGAACATGCAACGGAATCTCTGAAACCGAGAGACGAACTAAACCTCTCCCCTTCTGGGCAGTGAGTGTTCTGTATTTGGGCCCAGCAATGAGAAAGTTGACTCTTACAAGAGCCACCTTTAGGTGAGGCGTAGGTCACTTCCTCTTACCTTCCACTGAGAATTCCTTATACGTCCCCTGCTAGGCAACAGAGGAGAAAAACTTAGTTCAGTGTTCAGGAGAAAGATGAAAAAGATGTGGCAAACACCACAACATAGTGTAGGGGTAGCTTATAAGACCTTCATGACTGATACGCCCTGCGTTTCCTCCTGGCCTGCTCTTGTCTCCACAACCTGCTCCTACTGTCTTTATAGTGTTTATGGTGCTCTTCGCTATACCAAACCCTTCTTCCCCGGACATCAGGGTAATGGCCGATTTCAATTCGGGCATTTGCTCTAGTGTCCCTTCCTTACAGAAAATCCTCAGACTATCTAATTTATAGTTGCACCCCATGATTTCAATCCATACTCCTCTTTCTCTTGTTCTCAAAACATGTATCATGTTTCCAACATTTTTAGTTTCAAATACTGCTTATTGTCTGCCTTCTCACTGCTAGAAAATAAGCTCCTTGAGGATGCAGATCTTTGCTTAGTTGTATTTATTTATTTATTTAATTTGGTTTTTTGAGACAGTCTTGCTTTCGTAGTTCAGGCTGGCCCCCAAACTCACTATGTAGCCCATCCCAGCCTCGGACTCACAGCAGTCCTCCTTCCTCTGCCTCCCGAGTGCTGCGATTACAGGTGTGAGCCACCATGCCAGGCACTGTGGTCTGTGGTCACCAGGAATTGAACTCAGCACCTTGCCCTTGCCAGGCAGCCGCTGGAACTACTGAGCTAAATCCCTGGCACAGTTTTATCTTTTATACCTAAGGTATCTATGGTACCCAATATCTAGTTTGCCACAAATATCTTTATATGATCTTTCTTTTAAAGTTTAAGTTACCAATGTTTTTTTCTTAGCAATTAATTTTTTTAAGTTTGAGTACACTAAAATTTGTATTTTTATACAAGCAAACTATTTATTTTTCATTTTTAATGATTTTAAGTCAATGATTTTTATATTATATTTGAATTACCATACTACTTTCTGATTTAATATAGGTTTTTATTTCATTATTACTTATTTCTATTTTTTTCTCCTGACCACATGCTGGAAAACTATTTCTCTGATCTTCACATTCAAAAATTTCATGAAATAAATAGAGCACAGATGTGTAAATATTGTATCTTTTCTCTTGTATGAGAAAATGAAGATGTAAATGAGTTCTAGAATGTATGTTATATATTGTGAAATAGAAAATACTGAAAGTGAAATGGGATAAAAGGTAAATAATGAAGGGAAAAATAATGAGATTATAACAAAAAAGAAAAGAAATAAAGCTTATGTAGGTAGGGGGCAGGGGTGGTAGGGTGGGTAGGGGTATGGGAAAAAATGAGAATTAAGTCGTGTCATATAATGGTACAAATGCAATCATGATGTGTATATATAATGTACCAATAAAGATTTCAGTTAAAAAAATTTCACCAATCTTCAATCTTAGTCTCTTGTTCAAGTGAAGATCGATCAATACGTAGATTCTGATTTACCTTTGGCTCTGAGAATATTTTTCTTTATTTCTTTGACTACTGTCTTTTATCGTTCTTTGGCAGACTCATGCTTAAGGTCAGCTCAAATTCTTTTTTTTTTTCTTTAATATGCAGTTCTCATAAAAATTTAAGTTACCTTCCTTAGATTAATTTCAGACCATATTTTAGAGATTATACTGCAAGTTTTAATTATGATGCTTCAACCTTCATTTTCCTAGCTCATATATGTCTCTGTTTTGACTTGTTTCTAGCAGGTTCTGTGCCTTCTCTATTATCTTAGATTTATTTGATTACCTTTGATTTGTGCATTAAAGTAATCTTATAGCTCACAGCCACAGCCCTCTCCTCCAAATATGAGATCATGTTACCTCTTTCCTTGGTTGATTAGCCAGTGTTTCCTTTTATAAAATATTTCTTACACAATTTAGAGATGCTGCTTCTATCTGAAAAGCCCTCTTTTCAATGATGCATTGATTACTTTCAGAGCAAAAGGATACCAAAAAGCAACTGAAAATTCCCTGAAATGATATGACTATGCATTGGGTAGCTCCATTATCTATTATAACCTTGAGGGTTGGCAATTTAACTCAAGCGGTACTGTGCCTACCTGTAACGGTCCAAGTTCAATCCCTGGTATCACACACACACACACACACACACACATTATAACTTTGAATTATAAGTGCTCAAAAAACATCGAAGGCCCACATGGGCAAAGACACATTCTGCATTTAACTTTATGTAAGAATTAATTCCATTCATAAAAGTTCTATCTTTGGTGTTCTTACCTCAGTTTAAGAGGATAATATATCTTTCTCATACAAGGTTCAACCTTAATTCTACAAAAATAACCAAGTCTTTTTCTTCAGTATATATCCATAAGAATATTTTCTTGTTAAATTGGAAAAGGCCTTATTTTGGTTGAATGAAAAATAAATCTAGCATTGACTAAATATACAGAAAAAGTAAAAAATTAACTTTTCCCATCCTCTGCATGTTTTGTGAAAGACTAATATTAGAATAATCATTTTGCACTGCAAACAGATAATGTCTATTCTTGTGCAAACAAATTAACCATTAAAGATTTTTTTTTGTAGTTCTGACCAAGCAATATACTATCCACAGTATTTACATGATAGAAAAAAATTAGGGGTTGCTTCACATTACATATCATATACAGTTATTCTTTGTACCTTCCAACCACAAACCTGGATCTGGATGGAGAAAAATAAGTTGCTAATAAAAATGGCATTCTTGTGTAGGAATATATAAATAGATTTACTGACATAAATAGGCTCACATTAGTGCCAGTTGTTTTAATTTCCCAGTTTAGTTCTTTCATGTATGATACCAGAGTGATGTGATAAGTTTCATTGCATTCATTTATAATATTCTTTTTAAAAAAATCTTTGTATGAACTGTAAATCAACATTCTAACCTTATACTCTTATAAAATTTTAATCATATCCAAGCATGGTGACACAGGCTTATAAACCCAGCCCTCTGAGAGTCAAGTTCTACCAGCCTAGGCAATTTAGTGACTTAGCAAGATCTTTCTCAAAAAAGGGGGGCCTGAGGAGGTATAGCTCAGTGTGAAGGCCCTGGGTTCAACCTCTAGCTCTGAAAAACTGTTTTTTAAAATTTTACTTGACACTTCTAGTTTTGTATTACATATCCAGGGCAGAATGTGGACAATGCTATATACTGGAACAACATACTTTACATTACTGGCCCCAGTTGACCATATTAATTTTAAGTTGCTCAAAATGCCCCATTGACTCAGCCTGGCTGGTGGTCCTAAAATTACAACCACATCACTATTTAGCAATCAGATTTCTGTAACAGCCACCACTTCCCACTCATGACAGTATATCCATGACCCCTCATAACCAGTCTCTTGCTCACTTGGATTGCCTTTTCTTGCCTACATTTCACTACTCCTTACAATGGCTTCAGATAGGTAGCAAAAGATCCTTCTAATAATGGGAGAACAGAACAGTAAACAACCACTGTCTGTGGTCTTTTCAGCCTCTGATGGGAGATATCCTGTGAGGTAAGCTGGGCATCTGGAAGAAGGAAAACAAAACTCTCACCTCTCTTCAGTATCAAAAACCAATTCTGCTCACCTAAGCTAGAAGTTTACTTGCTTTGTGGATATTCAGTTGTTTATGACTCTCACTAACTGGTAAGGTTCCCACACTCTAACATATTGCACTCCAAAGATGTCGCCCTGGGTGACCAGAGCTTGCCTGTCACCACCAGAACCCCAATCCAGCTAAGCAGAGACCTTTGCTTGTTGGTCTAGGTCTTGCCACAGCTATGGGAACCACAGTACAAGGATTATCTGTCTTTCTCACCTGCTATCAGTCCTTATCCTAACATTTCTCTAATAGTGTGAAAGAAATAGGCAACTCCAATCTTACCTTCCAGTGCCAGATGGATTCCCTGGCAGTGGTGACACTTCAGAACTCAGAGGTTGGACCCTCTAACAGCTAGAAAAGGGAGGATTATGCCTTTTTTGAGAAGATGAATGTTGCTGCCATCCCAATCAGCAGGCCCAGCATGAGATGCAGCAAAAGGCTAAAGACAGAGCCACAGAAATCAGACTGCACCTGTCCAACTCGGGCCAGTATTTGGAGCTGGCAAGATGGCTCCTTCCATTAACTGGCCTTCCCATCCATATTCTCCTTCTCCTCCTCTTTGGGCTGTGACACCTCAAGGTTCTCTCACAGTTTCTCCAAAATCAAGCTAAGGCTATCATCAATCAGTCAATGTGGCAAGTGCTTGCTCTGTCCACTCTGTACTATCCCACCTTCTCTCCCAGTTGAGGAGTCCACACACCCACACATCACGCATGAAGTAGTCCCGAGAAAGTGTCCGCCTACCGCTCTTTTCTCTTGTTTCTACCAACAAAGAGACAAGAGGAAGGACTGCTTCAAACTCCCCAGAGGAAAAATACCTTTACACAGCTCCTCCCCTCAGGAAAAGCCGGTGCAACGTTCCTGCCCATGGGGAAATCTGGGCAGTGAATGAAAGGAGCCATCTGATCCTGCTCCCAAAAAGGACTGTGGCAGAACTCCCACCACTGTCGAGTTCCTAGAAATGTGAGATTATCTGTACTTCTGCACATGGCTGTGTTAACTCCACCCACAGGTCCCTCATGGCAGGAGCCCCCCAGACCAATGCCCAAGCACCGAGCTCACATGCCGGGAGACCCCTTGCCCTCTTCCTTTCTCCTGCTGCTTTTGGCTCCACTGTCAGCATTAGCCTACCTTCTTGTGCTCCATAAACAACTTCCTTTCCTGACACAAGTTTATCCCAGGTGTATTCCCTCTGTGTCTCTGACACATGCATATTTTAAATAAAAATTTGTTATATAATCTAAATTGTTTTCTCAATTTATATGGGCATTTCACTCTTTGTTCAGTACAGAAAAGGGAAAATCATTAAGCATTAAATTCTAGTCTGTCTCAAAAATTCATTACCTTCTTATTGTCCACAAGAGCTACTTTTTCTTTGGAAAGCAATTGAAAAAGTATTAAACTGTGATTAAATATATACGTATTGATGTAGTAGACTTTTTTTTCCTTGAAATAAGAAAAGTTTCCTCTTGGAAAAAGTAGGAAAGTACATTGGCAATATTGATGAATGCCTTTAAATATTATATTTGCTGATTTTAGAAGAAACCAATTAGTGTGATGTTATACCTCTTCTCTCTAGAGAGAGCAACCTTGTACAAAACACATCTACCTTAAAGACCCCCTACAGCCACAATTTCTAAAGGAAACACACACACACACACACACACACACACACACACATGCGTGCACACACACACCACAGCCTGAGTCACTGCTGCTATAGGAACAAATGTTTAAGCTACAAGAAAATTCTATTCTTGATCTAATTTGCATGGTTTTTTTTTTTTATATCCGCAGGTAACAGTGGCCATTGAGTACTATAGAAAGTGCACGTGTATATAGTTTTCCTCAAATTCATACTCTATAGAGTTCTTAAAAATAATATACTCCAGCAAAGAGTGTTGATGTGGTTTGACTCAGAGTGACAGAAAAATCTACTAATCTCAAATCAGGAAGGGAATTAAATCAGTGCTATTAGAGATTTTGATGATTTTGGAGGCAAATTTAATAATGATATAAATCAAATGTTAAAATAATCCTCTAAGGAAACTTATTTCATTTGGGAGAAAAATAATGTTTCATCAGTAACCATAGTGAGTTGATATTATTGCAGTTGTTTTTATAAGTTGTTGCCATGACTTTTTTGACTTTGGGGCTAGATTTTGCTCAAATACAACAGATGGCAACGATTACACTTCTGTAACATTTTTTCTTGAATAACTAAATGGAGCACAATAAAATAAACAGGCTTGTACCCCAGAGAGTTTTGTCTTGTTTCACATTTTATTAAAACTAAAAGTGAACAAAGTAACTAAAACTAAGTATAACGACCTCCACGTCTCTCAGACTTAACCAAAAATTTTAAAACATTAAAATATCTCACTGTACTTCCGCTGTGATTCCAATAGAACAAAGACAAAATGGGACAAAATTGTAAGAAAGAAAGTCACAACAGTGACAGCATAAATACGCAGCAAATGTTTGAAATTTAAGAGACAGTTTCTCTGCATTGTACCACTCATATGAAGCAAAATATGAATCATCAGTTCCTATGAAATTAAAATCTGAAATTTAAAACATCCTTGTAACGGAATTTTTATTCCAAACATTTCCAAATGTTTTTCTTAATATTATACGATAATCGTCTAATTTTCTCTTCTCACAACATTCCCAAAATGATTTGAGTAATTTTCAAATACCATATTTAATATAGTTTAATTCTATAAGAATTGCTTAATGAAAATATCATACTTAATAGGAAGTATGTTCTAATGAATAGAATACTTTAAAGTCTTTCATATTTAAAATGAAAATATATGTCTTTGAATAAATCATTTAACTTTCATTTGATATTCTTCTCACTTTCATAAAGGAAAATAATTATGGAACAAGTTAGAATTTGTAAATCATGCTCAAGCACTAGTATATTATAATTTGATAGGGACTCTAATACATCAAAATAAATCAGTGTTAAAACTATTACTCACTGTGATTTCATTGGCATAGATAAGAGTCTTAAATAGTGTGTGGAAGGATTTCTAAGGTGTCAAGTTGCCTTTTTATGATCTCATTACAATTTCATTCTTTGGTTAGCAGCTTGAGAATTTGATGCAATAAAGTGTTCTGACTGAGCAATACCCAAAGTATTTGCCTATAAATTTTTTTTTTGTATTTTTTGTTTCAATTTTATTTCTGCTTTGATCTTTAGTTTCTTTCCTTCTGACCTGAGGCTTTTTTAAAAATTATCTTTATTGGTACACTATGAATACACATCATCATCACATTCAACATTAGGAGTTTGTACCAGAATATGACATGACTTGATTCTCATTTTTTCCCTTCCCCCCCACCACCTCCATATATACAATCTTTGTTTTCTTTTTTCTTTATTATTACCACGTTCATTTTCCCCTCATTATTTACCTTCACACCATTTCCTTTTAAATATTTTTAACTTCACAATATCAACTATACACAAAGGAATTAGAAGAGTCATTTCACAGTGACATATGTGCACCCATGTTTATAGCAGCTCAGTTTGTGATTGCTAAGTTTTGGAAACAACCCAAATGTCCATTAACTGGAGAATGGTTAAAGAAGATGTGGTTCTTTTATAGAATGGAGTATTACTCTGTCATTAAAAATGATAAGATTGAGTCATTCATACTCAAATGGATCTACCTTGCGAAAATTTTTATTTTTGAAACAAATCTTGCAAAAATTTAACCAAATGACTAAAAAGACCAGCAAAACTAGTCTTCATAAATGTTACACTATTAATACTAATAGCAATCATTGACATGACAAGGTCAATTCATTGTAATATCCCCAATTGGAGGCTACCAATCTCCAGTACAAATATACTGAAGTTTCACATTTATTACATATTCTCTAGTTATGAAAATAATTTCAGTGTATATCGGTGGCACATAATATTCATTTTGGATTGTTGGTACAAGTACAGAACACATCTTAATTCTTTTTAATCCCCTCCCCCTCGCACCCGTCCACTTCCCTCATCGGTAGGCTGCTTTTCCACTTGGAAAAGATCTACCTCTGTTTCCTGTTGATAAAGCGGAGCGAAGCCTGGCTCCCAACCTGAAGTGTGAGTTTGTTCTCTAACACTGAAGGACGAACTTTAGGAACGACAGAGGTCAAAAGTAGGAAAACTTGATTAAGAAAGAAAGCTTCTGCACAAGAGAGATAGAAGGGGAAACCCGGAAATGTGGGTAACACACTCACCTCACTTCTCGGAGGTCTTTCATGGAACAAAATCACGAGGTGAGGCAGATTTAAGGTGAGACAAAATTACAGTCAACCAGTAACTTTGCAAATACAGTGGCTTAGGTAATATCGGTACAATGAGAAATCACAAAATGGACAAAAAGCATGATCAACCAATAAGATTACAACAAGTACAGTTGCTTAGGTCATACTGACTAGATGGAGGTCCAATGAGAAATCAAGTCACGTAGCAAGTGTACGAAGATTTTCAGTCAGGAGAATTTTCCAGGTGGGTGAAAGTCCTGGCCCTCCCCGACCCCTGGGGAATTTGCAATCCCTGCATTCCTGGGGATGGGATGGATCAAAATCTTGATTCTCCATCCCAAGGAGGAGAATGAGGCCTATCCGTCACTACAATCAGGAAAGGGCAGTTTTCTTTTTTGATGGTGCTGTCCTTTGCTAAAAGTTTCCTGTTTTTGCAAGTTTTTGGAGGGGCAGTCCTACTCTATCTACCTAACAAATGTCTAACTAAATTTTCTACCTCTAGTACTATTGTCTTCTTTTATTTTGCTCTTTAATTTACTTATACTTGAGTTTATTATGTAGGAGATACTATGAAA
Source organism: Petromus typicus (assembly GCA_004026965.1). Lineage (NCBI taxonomy): Eukaryota > Metazoa > Chordata > Mammalia > Rodentia > Petromuridae > Petromus > Petromus typicus. The sequence goes on from PVIR01010216.1 coordinate 16,539, forward strand.
TATTTAAGTTTGTGTCTGATTTATTTCACCTCAAATGAATTCAAGTTGTATCCATTTTCCTAAAAATGAATTATTATACATCTTTTACAACAAAGTACTACTGCAATGTACATAAATACATTTTCTTATTCCAAGCAAATGCTAATGGATATAACAGAAATAAAGGAGTTGAAGGAATCACTCTCTTTCTTCTATTTAACTGAAACAGCTTCATTATCCTAAAAGAGATTAAAAGTAATGTATCAAGGGCTGGGAAGTTAGTTCGGTGGTTCCAGTGCCTGCCTTGCAAACACAAAGTCCATAGTTTGATCCCTGGTAATCACATACAACAATGCCAGGCATGTGGTGACTCACACCTGTAATCCCAGCACTCAGAAGGCAGAGGCAGGAGGATTGCTGAGTGTAAGGCTTGCCTGGACTACATAGTGAGCTCAGGGCCAGCCTGAACTACCAAGTGAGACCCTGTCTCAAAAAAAAAAAAAAAATCAAAAGCCTGAGAGATCAATATGCCCTAGACGCCAAGGGGACCTTCACAGGGAACACCTACAGCCTGAGTTATTGACCATTCTTCTTTTTTTCCTTTCATGTTGCCATTGCTATCTTTCCTATGATCTTCAGTAGACCTGGCTTCCTCCTATTTGATGTATACTTGGAAATTCTTTCCTAATCACATACAAGGCCCTGGACCATTACTAGCCCCTTCAACTCTGACAGACATATAAGTTGTTTCCCAGATTTAGCTATTATAAAGTGTTCTCTTATAACATGGGCATATATGTATCACTGAATGTGATTTCCCCTGTGGCTGTACTACTTCACCTTTCTACTGACACTCAGAAGGGTTCCTTTTACCCTGCAGTATCACCAGCATTTACTATTCTTGCATTTCCTAATGACCACCTTTTTGGAGTAAGATGAAATTTCAATATTGTTTTAATTTTCAACTCTTTAAAGACCATCAATGTCAAATAATTTTTCCTGTAGTTATTGGCCACTTGTACTTCTTCTGAGAAGTGTTTATTATTTCAGTTACCCATTTTTGAGTGAGTCTTCAATTTAAGGAGGGGGGCTAATTGTTTGATTTCTTTTTATAGTCTAGATATTAGTCCTCTGTCAGCAGAGTACCTGAAAAAACTTTTTCTCAATCAATAGATTGAGAACTCTTTCGGTTGACTAATTTCTGTGTAGCAGACTTTTAATTAGACATAATCCCATTTGTTGATTGCTGAAATTATTTCTAGTGTTACTGGGATTTTACTTAGAAAGGCCTTCCTCATGCATACTGCTTCAAAGTTTTAACTTTTTGACTTACAGTAATTAAGCATTTCTGTTTTATTTTTGGATCTTTGACCTATTTGCATGTTGTTTAGTACAAACGGAGAGACACACGGGTCTCGGCACAGAGATTTACCCCTGGAGCATCGTTTTCCCAGTGCCATTTGTCGAGGAGGCCGTCTTTTCTCCACCGTGTGTTTTCATCACCATTTTTTCAAAGACCAGATGAGCCAAGGAGTCTTTCTGTAATCTCAGTTCTGCTCCCTTTCTGTTTTTGCACAATACCACGCTGTTTTGGTTACTTCACAATCAGGGTCCTGTTGTCCTTTTCTGCCCTTGTTCAGGACTGCTTTCGCTACCCTGGATCTCTCCAGCTTCCACATGACTTTGAGGGTTTTGTTCTGTCATTCTTTGAGGAACGCTGTTGGCATTTTAACTCAGCCAATGCAACTCTAAGCCAATTTAATGCAAGCCCAGTTGAGTTAAGTGTATGTATGAGTTTTGGATGGCCATTTTTACAATATTGGTTCTGCTTATGCAGGAAGAGGAATATCATTCCACTTTTTATATCCTCCTCAATTTCCTTTTTCAGAGTACTATGATTTTATTGCGCAAGTCTTTCCCTTCCTTGGTTAGTTTAATTCCAAAGTTTTTCATCTTTCCTGGTGTTATTGTGAGTGCCACTATTTCCCTACTCCCTTTCCCAGTGGATTCATTACTGGGTAATAGGAGCGACTTTGATTTTTTGTAAACATTCTGTGTCATGGGCCTGCACGGGAGCCTCCCAGGACCTCCGAGCTAGAAACTGCAGAGGGCAGGAAGAGCCGGTTCTGCAACAAACAAGCAAATGTAACGTAAAATGTACCAGTAAACTTATAGGGGGAAAAAATTGTAAGAATTCACCAGAATGGTTCAAAACATGAATAACAAATCTGCCAAAGAAATTGAGTTTATGAAAAGGTGTCAAACGGAAATTCCAGAGATAAAGATTTCCACAGAATTCATAAACAGCAGAAATAACTTATTTGAAGATAGAGTTTCACAAATCCTGGACAATATAAAAGTAATTCTTGACAGTTAATTTTAAAATTTTGAAAACTAGAAACAGTAAAAGAAATTAAAAAGCATATCTAATGGTCAGGAAAAAAACTGCTACATTTTTGCTATACATCCTTTCATGGATTTTTATTTTATATATGCCCAGAAAATCCTCTGTCTTCATGTTTTTACTTTCTTGGAAATGCATTTAAAAGCTAGAGGCTTAAAGTAATAAAATTTTAAAATATTTAATTTAAATTCACACACATATATCATGAACCTTATATTTTATATTTCAAATATAAATGGGCCTGGGCTTATCTGGCATGTAGAAAATATCAAACATATTCAGAGACCTGCAACAAAATCTACCCAAGACCCTGCGAGCAAAGCCCTCTCTATCAGAACTAACCTTATTAGCTCTTTTATGCTTTGAGAGAAACAGATTAGGAGGCTGCTCAGCCCCTCCGTGGATTATGAAGTGATTTTTAAAAATCATCACATTAAAAAGGAGTTCGAGAGGAGGATGAACACGATCTTTCAGATATCCCCGGTGTAGCACATTTCTGGATTGAGGGAAGAACGACCCCAAGCCATTTTCTGAAAGACCGCACAGGACAACTTCAGTGAGACCTGGAGTTAGAAAGACTAAGTTGTGTTTAGATTTCGCTCTAGGTCTGAGCTCTTGGAAACGGTACTAATGTTCTTTGTTTTTTTGTTTTTTAAATTTAAAGATGTCTGGTAAATTAAGTCAATCATTAATCCACTCCTTAAGTTCTTTAAAAATTTACATGAGAGGCTGTAGATGAAGACGAAAGTGGGTCAGGGAAAGAATGGGGAGAGCCAAGCAGAGAGACTAAGGAAAAGAAATTCCTAAATTCCCTGACCTCAGGGCAACAGCAGCCAGGTGCGCAGGCGAGCACTCAGGTAGAGGCACACAGGTTTCAGAAAGAAAAAGCGAGTGTCCGGTGTCCCCGACACACCAAGAAAAGGAAGAATTTAAAAAATGCTTCCCGTTGTCATCTTAGTGAAGTAAAAGGGCAGAGCCTCATTGCTGTGGAGGCGACAGTCATACCCCGTCACACACTCTTCTTTTTATACTCTGATAAAAAAAGAGAAGGCATAGCAGTCTTTAGACAACTGACACCATAGTCTTATTTTGAAGACATCAGCAGGCTTGGGGATCTTTGCGCAATTAATTAGCCATTTCCTCCTTTACTCTGATTTTCTCAACAAAAATTATAGAAGCGTTCCTGCTATTGTAAGGTTGTGTGAATTACACACAGACTGAGTGTGTGCAGAAAATAATAGTAACCCCTGAAAGATACTCACTCACTCAGCTACACAATGTGGTCGTTAGTGCTCAGAGCCCAACACGATCACACACGGTGCGGACTGACCCGGTGTTAGAGAAGCCCGAAGCAGGCTCGGGATTCATGGCGTGCTGCTGCTTTGTGTTGTTTCAATTTCAGACAGGTGGACATTTAACTTGCTTCAAGATGGAGAAAAAGAAACAAAAAGGGTAACGTAAGAAACAAAAGAAATGGGTAGTGATTGACCGTCAGAGGTGAGGCGGCCGAAGTGGGACCCGGAAGAGGAGAGGAAGGGCAACGCGGACCACGTGAGAGTGCGGGTGCACGGGCGGGAGTGACCCGCAGGGCACTGGCTGCGGGGCTGTGGCCCCAGAGGCAGAGAGAGTAACACAGAGGCCGGAAGCCTGGGTACAGCTGTAAGAAATCCTTATCTGGGGCCGGGGAGTTAGCTCAGTGGTTCCGGCGCCTGTCTTGCAAGCGCAAGGACCGTGGTTCGATCCCCGGTAACCACATACCATACTGGGCGTGGAGACTCACACCCAGCAGCAACCAGTACCACAGACCACAGTGCCGGGCGTGGTGGCTCACGCCTGGAATCCCAGCACTCGGGAGGCAGAGGCAGGAGGATTGCTGTGATGTGAGTTTGAGCCTGAGCTCAGGGCCAGCCTGAACCACAAAACAAGACCCTGTCAAAAAAAAAAAAAAGAAAGAAATCCTTATCTACTCAGTGTGAAGCGCAGGAACGAAGCTCCCACTGCGCTGCGATGGGACGGTTTGAAGTGGCTGTTGGGGGCTGGGTGAGATAAGCGTGTGAAATGCTTTGTAAGACACAGACCTGAGTTCTTATTGCTATTCTGTGTATGAGCGTCAAGTCACATGGTGGAATTCAAAATGAAACTATAGTGAGAAATCAAAGGTATAAAGACCTTCAAATTCTACAATGAAAAACTACAAATAAAGACAAAATGTGAGCATATAAATCGCATTTAAAAGGTAAGGAAAATCAAGCATTAAGAAAAATAACTTCACCAGGATTCAAATAATGTTACAGTCTTATGATATTTGCCATTCAAAACAACACTGTTCTGTAAAAGTTAACGCACAGCTAATATAAAATCATGTAATATAAGACAAAAATAAAAGTGTTCTGGAAAAAAACTAACATAACTTACTTAAAATTTCAACATTGAAAGATAGTTATTATTTAACTTTCCCTGCATATTCTCTGATGTTTCTTGCCTGTGTACATGTATAAAGGTACACGCACATTTAGAAATAAATACCAATGGGGCTGGGGGTTTAGCTTAGTGGTTCCAGGGCCTACCTTGCAAGCATTAAGGGCCCCGGTTCGATCCCTGGTGACCTCATACAACAATGCTAGGCATGGAGACTCACGCCTGTACTCCCAGCACTTGGGAGGCAGAGGCAGGAGGACTGCTGTGAGTTACAGGCTCACCTGGGCTATATGGTGAGCTCAGGGCCAGCCTGAATTACAATGGGAGACCCTGTCTCAAAAAAAAAAAAAAAAAACACCAAATGTTACATATATTATTCTAAAACATTTCTTTCATAATATATAATGAATACCTTTACATATTAATCAATAAATAGCCACACAATTATTGTTTCTAGCTATTCACACTCCAGATATAAAAATAACAATATGTATGTAACCAGTCATTTCTGGCTATTTTGTTTGCAGTTTGCTCTTATTACAAATACCCTTCAGGACAGTTTCAGATGTTACAGTTTAGATCTAAAAGGCCCCCAAGTCTCCTGTGCCAGCAGGGGGGTTTGCAGAGGTCCCTGCACAGCGAGACCATAGCATCGGCTGAGGGTTAATCCATCAGGGGGCCTCACTTGATGGCGTCCCCGGCCGGCCGCTGCCCGGAAGGTCGCCAGAGCCGGACCGCGGGGTCACTCCCCTCCTGGCCCGCCGCCACTGCGTGTTTCAGGCCTTTGCGTGGCAGTGGAAAGCGAGCTGACACGTGTCCCCGCAGGGCATTCAGAGGAATTTCTGAGTCAAAACTCTGCCGCCTTAACCTTCTTAAAAGAACTTTCCTTCAAAACAGTTGTACCAATTTTAGGTCCTAACAGTAGTTTCTGCTGTGATTCATTTCTTTACCCCCATGGAGGGCCTGATTTCATGCTTAAACGTTTGCCAAGCAAACTTAAAAAATATAGTGCTAGTTTCTCTCTCTAGTATTTGCATGAATAAAAATTTGTGTTTCTTCTGAATTCAAATGAGATTGATTTTCTAATCTCTATAACTTTCATCTTTAAACTTTATTCAGTGCTTATATAAATTTTAAGTTTTAAACTACGTATTAATATTCTTTGAATACATATAGGAAATAGTTTAATACTAATAATGGTCAGAGTTAACATAATAAACCACTAGTACAATTATAAATTGATACAACTGTTGAGGAAATATTTGATCATACAATAAATGTAAACTGATAAAGTGACTTTAAAATATGACTTCTGAGAATAAGACTTACTTAAAATATATTGTAAGTCATATTCCTCATAGTTCCAAGAATAAATTATGTAGGTGAGAAAAACACATTATTTCCACTGTTCCTGGCATATAGCAGACGCTTGATAAACATGTTAAATGCATTAATGAATATATGTAATCTTATTTCATTATTTTCATGAAGCAGCCCCTATACAAGCTGTGTAAAAATCCACACTTTCTTATTGTACAACAACTCTTTTCTGTCTTATGGAAAACAAAGTCAAAAGTTTATTCAAGATGATTTTTTTGTTATGGCCTAGGTCTTAATTTCTGGGATTGATCTCAACATTATCAATATTTTTATGAGTTTCTAGACGATTCAGGTTTTTTACATCCTTGATTAAATAACTAAATATTTAGTCTTATTTTCTAGTCATTATTTCTTGTCAATTTCTGGCAGTGTTTTATATATTCCAGATACTGATCGCCTCATATCAATGTGTTGAAAGAGTCCCTCTCAGTCGATGGCCCACTTTCCTCTTCTCTGATCACACTGTTTCATAAAGCAGTCTAATTTTACTAAACCAGGATTTATCAGAACTGTTCTTTATGATTAATACACTTTATATCCTTTTATGTCAATAAATCCTTTTCTATTCACAGGCCAAAGATGCTTTGTTAGACTTCATTCTAAAACTTTCAAGATTTATACAGCACATTTCTACTTAAACAAGCTAAACTTGTTAATTTTGATATGCTGCAGGCAGGAATTTATTTGTTTTTCCCTTATCAATTCTCTCAGAACTATTTGTTGGATGTTGCCCCTTTCTGTGCTGTTTATACAGCTGTACATATATCAAAGTTTCCTATGTGATTTACAGCTTTATGCCGATTCTCTTGTCAGTATCACTCATCTCAAAATATTTTAAAATCCCCTGTAGGCTTGTCTCTTTTAACCTATCATCTAAAATTTCCAACCTCATGCATTCTGAGTTTTGTCTTTCTCTTACCGGATTTCAACTAAATCTCACGTAGTATGCAAACCCAGTTCTCCCCGTGTACCACGGGCCAAGATGGCTCACAGTTCTTCTAGATTACAGCAGTGTGGGAAACGATGCTTTGTGTGAGTGTACGAGTGAATCTGAACAAATTGGTGGGCGTTTTAAACTGTTCTCCTAGGTGCTGGTTCACTGTGCCTAAACCAGGCCCTTACCTCCTCCAAATCATTGTTCAAATTCTAATTTTTTGTAATACTCACCCTGCTCTTCTACTTACTTACTCTTTTTGCCTCTGCACATCTAACAATTCCTATCATATCAACTTTTCCCTTTTGTGCAAATGTGTTTTGGTACTAGGGATGAAATCCAATCTTTTTTAAGACAGGGTCTTCTTCAATCCTGAAACTGTCCATGATGAACTCAGACTTGGGATCTCCCTGACTCTTCCCAAAGTTATGGGATGGCCGATGTGTACTACCTCGCTCGACTAGTTTTTCCTCTTGTAATGTCATTCTCTACTTTTAAAATATTGTTCATTTTAACTACTGACTTTATCTTTGGTCCCTCTCTTCCCATAAGACTCTGAGTTCTGAGGACATGTATCACTCCTGGGCATATCCTGAGAGTAGAATATGCTCCTGGTAGGGGCTCAGTGAGTACTTGTTGAACAGAGGAATCTACCTTCGACTTCCTTGACCCTTTCTTTAGCAGTGCCTCCTTTATTGTTCAACCTGCTCATTAAATTCCAACTTCGAAAGTTTTATTTTCCTAATTCTAGATATTTGGTTTTTTAAAGTTCCTTGATTTTCTTATCATTTTTCCAATGTGATCATTTATTGTATCTTTCATTTCTTCAAATACTTCATACGAAACAATTTTAGCTCATTAGGCCTTGGACAGTCTAAATCTTTGCTAACTTTACTTAGTTTTAGTCTGGTTATTTGTTTCATTTTGTATGTAGTGACTTGTAAATGTTGGCTTTTCCTGAGTAGTAGAACTATGAAGCCTCATTGTAAAGTGCCAGAATTCAGAGGCTGGAAGGGGACAATGTACATTTCCTAATGCCACCACTTCTTACTGGAGATTTTCTTGTGCCTGAGAAACCTGACTCGAAGAAGTGCTTCCCCAGCTGTGTTTCAGCTGTAGAATCACCCCTACAGATGTGTGAACTGAATTTCAGTTGTCATTTACATCCCCTGTGCCCTGGGGCTTAATGAGTTTTATTTTCCTGAAGACACTGCCTTCCCTGCTCTTTGACATTTTCTAAATCTCTCAGATATGATTTCTCCTGATGAAAGCTGGTGCCTGCCTGTCAACCTACACTACTTAGATGTCTCTGGACTCTGGACAAGCCACATGAACTCAAGCTGAGCACCTGCAGATTTTCTCCGGAGCTCTTCCTTGAATTTGGGACAGGTGCTCTATCTTCCTGTCTCACTGTCTCATTGCAGCCTGAGTGACCTGAAGCAGAGCTGTATAAGCGTCAGGTTCTTTCTGACAGAATACACCGTTGGGTTCACCATTCCTGGAAGACTTACCTGGATGCTCCTTCCCGTGCCACTTGCCCCCCCTGACGATGTCCTACCTTTTCCCGAATTTGAATGGTCCCATTGCGGTGAATCTGTGACAGGTGACTTTCGTGTCAACAGCAATTACAGTAAAATTCTGCTTTATCACATCTTACCAGTGAGCATTCAGTAAAAACTCCCAGTATAAGAGAATTGCTTACAGATTGAATTCAAGACTTTAAATGCTGGCTGTAAAATTGACAAAGCTTTTGTGCTCCCTCTATAATGTGTAACCTCCCAAGTTTTTTGATCCTTGAGGTTTATCTTCATGTTCGCAATGATAAAACAAATACTAGAGTAAGTAACAGAGTAAACTTCACTCTCCAAAGTAGGCACCTGCATGCTCTGCCCCTAGAAAGAAGCTTCGCCATTTGGAAGTGAGACCATCAGGCACAGCAGGACGCAGCCCGCGCAGAGACACCGCTGCTACAGGATGTGAGAAAAGAGAAAGGTACTGCATTATGCTTCTCCAAGTATAGCAAACAAATGATTTCATCTTTCTCGAAGGCCCTGAGGAAAAAGAAAGGGAAGATAAAGTATTATAATAATTGCATTCCCTTAACAGGAAGGAAAACTTAGGAAATAATTAAAGTATATTAATTTAGCTATGAAAAGTGGCTTAAGGAAGCAATGTGCTGGTGTGTTTTGTGGTTCCTATTATTATCTAAACTTGCCTCAGAGAAAAGTCATTTTGCCAAGAAAAGCAGAATAAAAAAGCTTTAAACTGATTTGAATACAAATTTTGTAAGATTGAAGACATTTTAAAAATGGCCTCTGTTTTATGCAAAGCAATCAATGGCTAAATAGTATAGAGTATTGAATTAATATTTCTGTGGCCTGCATGATATTTTAAGCAAGATTTTTGCTAAGAGTTGAATCAAAAATATCCCTGAGAGTTCATATATACCACAGTGTGTATTTTGGAAGGCGATGAAATCATAGGAGGGAGATACTCACCAGTAGATGAATCCATTAAGTTCATTGGGAGGTGAGGCCTGTTGGAGGAAGGTCACTGGAGTGTGTTTTGAAAGAGTGTATTCTCTCTTCTCTCTTTCTCTCTCTCTGTCTGTCTTTGTCTCTGTGTCTCTGTCTGTGTGTCTGTCTCTTTTTCTCTCTCTCTTCTACACTTTATCCAGCTCTCTCTGCTTCCTCACTGCCATGAGGTAAGCAGCCTTCCTCTGTCATGCCCTTCCACCATGCTTTTCCTTCCTTGGAGCGAGACAGTCACGGACTAAAAGTTTTTAAACCATGAAGCAGAATGAACCCATCTTCCTTAAGTTCTAATTCTTGGGCATTTAGTCACAGTAGTGGGAAGCTGACCACCACCATGCTTAATTTCCTGTGAGCTGGACTTCCACTACATGTAGATGTGAGAAGGACATGGGAGGATCCTGACTTTGCTCCTCTGTGAGTATTCAGTACATCCCTAACTCGGCTTGCAATTGTGTGGCTGGTGGATGAGTTCCAGAATGTGAATGGAAACGACACTTACCATCAGGCCTGGGCTCCTCAAGGCTCCTTCTCTGCTGCCATCATCCTGGGGCACATTTCCAGAAGCCAGGTGTTGAGCCAGCTGTAAACATGATGGAATGGCCAGCTAATGTGGATGTGGAACAGATACCTGGAGAAGCCACTTCCTAACCAACTATTAGGTGACCAATAAGCAAATGATTTTTTCAAAACTTTCATGCTACTAGGGATTGAAACTAGGACCTACCAGCTGCACTGTATCCCCATTCTTTTATTTCACTGGTTGATTGATTGGTTGAGACTGAGTCTTGCTAAGCTACAAAGTTGTCCAGACTGAGCCTGAACTTGTGATTCTTCTGCCTCAGCTCCTAGAGAGATGAGTTTATGTATGTCACACCACACCTTGCACAAGTCACTTTTAATATGTAAACTACTGAAATTTGTCATTTATCTGGCATGCAAAATAACATTTCTTGAATCTTGAATACTCTGGTGTAAAAGGCAAAATGCTTCTATCACAAAACTCTAAAATATATGCCTTTTTTTGTAAATAAGATAACAAGTCATGAAAAACTGATATACACAGTAACAAAGGAAAACAATAACAAAGCACTTGGTAAAAGTGGTATATACTACATCTCAGAAGTCATACCCTATCTGTAATCAGCTTATTACTATCACTGAAGTGATTGGACAGCATTTTAAAAATTGCCTGTTCTTCTCCCCTGTATTTAACAAGATATAAGTAACCACAAATAAATAATAGAGAAACTCCAGAAAGTGGACTTCAGAAATTATAAGAGTTAGACATAGATTCACTTCTGGACTTCTAACAACAAGAGATACAGTTGAAAGAAGGTCTGAGAAGCAAGTTTTAACTAATTAAACTTGAACTGTGGAAATAATCAAATTACATATATGGCTTACCCTCCCAAGGGTAACATTTAGCACCATCCTGAGGAGAGGCACATTAAGTTGAGAGGCAGAAAAGCTAAGTGGGGGCCGGGGAGTTAGCTCAGTGGTTCCAGAGCCTGTCTTGCAAGCGCAAGGACCCGGGTTCGATCCCCGGTAACCATATACCATACTGGGTGTGGAGACTCATGCCCAGCAGCAACCAGTACCACATACCACAGTGCCGGGCGTGGAGGCTCACACCTGTAATTCCAGCACTCAGGAGGCAGAGGCAGGAGGATTGCTGTGATGTGAGTTTGAGGCTGAGCTCAGGGCCAGCCTGAACCACAAAGAGAGACCCTGTTTCAAAAAACCTAAAAAAAAAAAAAAGAAAGAAAAGCTAAGTGGGAAACAGATAAGTAAGCTTGGGGTTCCATACAAGAAAGGACTTGGTGTGGGGGATGATGAATGGAAACATCTAAGAGCAAAGCATGCAAAAGCCTGCTGAATTTGGTGTTTTTGTTTTTGCTTTTGTTTTTGTTTTTGAGATAAGGTAGCACTTTATAGTTCAGGCTGGCTCCAAGCTCAGCCTTGAACTCACAGCAATCCTCCTGCCTCTGCCTCCTGAGTGCTGGGATTACAGGCGTGAGCTACCATGCCCGGCACTGTGGTATGTGGTACTGGTTGCTGCTGGGCCTGAGTCACCATACCCAGTGTCATTGTATGTGGTTACCAGGGATCGAAACTGGGCCCTTGATCTTGCAAAACAGCTACTGGAACCACTGACCTAAATCCTTGGCCCAAGCCTACAGAATTTTTGAGAGAAATGTATTCTCTAAACAACTAAGAGTCTTAGTGAAAAAAGGGGATACCTGGGGAGTAGGATAAAGAGAACCAGGACAGGAGAAAGAGCAGGAAGACGAGGAGGAGATGGAAGAGAAAAGAAAGAGAAGAAAATTTTGGCTGAAATATATGTTTCTGTGGAAAAACAGAACCTTCACAACTAAGAAGCAAGTTTATGAGATTTTACGTTGTTATGGATTCTATCTAGATTTCCTCCCCAAACCTCATGTGCTCACAGGTAAGATTTTCTAGAGGTGGCTGGATATAGAGGTACATAATTGTAGGGTAAAGATATGTGTGTAAGGTGACGAGTGTGTGGTACAAGATCGGTCCACTAATTGGTTCAGCATAGTTATGGGTGTGGATAATCCGCAGGCCCAGACACCAGCCACAGGGCTCACAGTCTGCAGGGGACACAAAGGAAAAGGCAGCAGGTGCGGGTGCTTTCTGCCTCCTGCCTTCTCTGCTCTGGACGGTTTCTCCTCGTCACGCCCCTCTGCCGAGCCTTGCTGACTCTCCACAGCCAGGGAGCCAGCTGACTGTCCGCTGAAACCTCTGCAAACTCTGTCCTGAAATAGACCTTCATCCTGTACTTTGAATGTCAGCGACTTTGGAAAGTAAGGCATATAGCCACAGCAGCGTCCCAGACACAGGCACAAAAAGTGGTGGATAAACGCCCTAAGACTAAAACAATATATTAATTACTGCAAACAGGAACTCAAAAGAAAAAATCCTCTTAGAAGACACAGAACAGCCATGAGGCACAGGAAGTATTACACAAAATAGCCCTTCCTAGTGAGCATAACTGAGCTCAGTGGAGAAGTGGCACCCTCAAGGGGCAGGACTTCGCATGCCCCTGCACGAGATGCCCGCAGAACCTGAACCCGGGCCTGCTGAGGGGCATCCCTCCGCCTTTTCCCTATCAGAGGCTCACTGAATTTACCCTGTCCCTTATCTTAATTTGTATATCAGGTAGGGGACAGGGGACTCATTATTTTACTGTGTAGAGTCAAAGGTCAAGGAGAAGAATATTTAGGATTAATGGAAAGGACTGCAGAGCCCCAAGGTCCTGTACTTTGAGCTGGCTATAGTCATCATCTGGGACTTCAACTACTACCTCTGGGGACGGGGTTGGTGTCTTCTTTGAGTGGAGAGGTAAAAGTCACCTGATCTTGCATGTCCAGAAAGACAGTCAGTGCTCATCCATGCACGTGTGCCGTTCTGTATTTCCAGACCCTCCTCAGGCATTAACTTTCTTGGAAAAGCTGAACCACCTTTTGGAAAGGAAGACAGGTCCCTGCACACGTGAGCAGAGCAGGAGCGCGTGGCTTTGTATCTGACCTCTGAAGTGTCCCTTGCACACGCTTTGTTGTGTGTGTGGCTAAGACCCGGGGATTCCAAGATGATGTAGGCACACGGATGGAAGGAATGAGACAGCATTCCTCGGTGATTTCTTTGAAGAAAGCCACTCAGCTTGTTTCAAACTGCAGTGAAACATAAATCTCTATGAGACTTTTATGGCAGCAAATGCTACTTACTCCGAATAACACAAAGCAGATTGTTTTTGCTGCTCCCAGATCAAGTCATACCCTAGAACCGAACTCATGAAGTATGATCTACTATACACATTAAGCTTTTATAAGGGCATTCCGGGGGGCAAAAGCGAAAGCAGCAAAACCCTAATGAACTTAGAAAGCGCCCCCCAGGACCAGCCTTGTTTCAAGCTAATGACTTATCAGTGCTAGAGAAGCAGAGTGGGGGAGGGGAGGTAGCCACCCAACGCTTGAAAGTGGATGCCCCTTACCGAAGCTGGAGTATGAGCTCACGTCTTCAGCGGTGGACTTTACAAAGAGCCAGACAGAGCTTCCGGAGGGAGAGACTGGGCCACGCATGATATATTAGACATAATTGGGAAAGACTCAAGAGATGCGGGCAGCCACCTCCAGGTCCAAGACTGGTGAGCTGTGACAGACACCTGGGAGATGAGGCAAGAAAAGTTGATGCCGCTAAATTCCGGAAAGTGAGGGATTTACAGGGATGCACTAGGGGTGCCCTGGGAGAAATCTGAAGCAGAATTTGCCCACGTTATGGTGAGAGTGGAAAATTTCAGAGACATAAACATAAAGAGGAGTTATGGAAATTTGGGGAATATCTCTTGGGCATGGTTTGTGGTTGAAAAGCTACAAATTCATCAGTTTAGACTCCTGGCTGTATGCATGCCTTATAATAAGTCTTTTACTAGTATGTCAAGTACACTAATACAGCAAGAGACAAAATTTGCACACTATAACTCAGATGTACCAAAACTGCACTATAAAAAAAATCCAAAGATGATGTCATTCTGTCTCGTATTTCCATGTCTTATCAGTAGATTTAGAAAAATCTTTCAAAAGCATTCAGGGGAGATTGGTTCTCTTTGGTTCAATGGTCTTTTCTGAGTCTTAACAACTCAGATGTTGTATTATATAAAGTGCATTTATTTTCAATTATTCTCTCCTTGTTCATCTGGCTTTTCTCTTGGAAGAATCTATGGGCTCAGGAATTTACACTTCCTTTTCCCCGAACAAGGCTTCCCTTCCCACGTCCGCCGAAGTATGCTGAGTGTCCGGCCGGGTTCAGGTGCCTGTGGACCAGTGTCAGCTGTGACGCTTGTTACTCCTCCATGATACCGAGACACAGTCTGTACAGCTCCCCCGTGCAGTCCGCTTCTCTCAGCACTTCTCCGACAGCCAGACGGGGCCGAGAGCCTGCAGTCTCCCAGATCCCGTGTCCAGGCGAGGGCTGCGCAGATGACCTTCCGTGACAGCGCTGTCTTGGCGTGAAGACCTCTGCAGCCACACGTATGTGTTCTCCTCTGTCTCAGGGCCTTTGCACGTGCTCACCCTGTGCTTGACAACCTTTGTACTTCCTCGCATATCACAGAATTCAACTCTCACTTCACACAGATTTCTCCTCAGATATTTACCAGTCCACATATTTTTTTTTGCCCTCTGTGCCCTTTGACTCATTTTTCTTCAAAGGAATTATCAGTTCCTAACACACCAAATATTTTTGTAGTGCATAGTATTCTGTCAGTTGAAAAGCAAGCCTCATGAAGGCAGGAATATCACCTCTCTTGTTCTTCTGTGCTGCTGGTACTCAGAAAATTATAGGTACAAGCAAATATTTGGTGACTCGGCTCTGTGTCCTTAGCTGTGCTCCATGCAGCCATAGTCAAAAAATTTAAAAATGTTAAAATACATGGGAATAATTGTATTGGTCTAAGGTTATAGCTCAGTTTTGTTCCTTTATTTTTCTATGCACATCACAACTTGAGATTAATTGTATGCTCCAAATCTTCAAAACTGTTTTTTTGAGCCTCCAGTAATATTGTGAAACTATCTTGGAAATGGTAAAGATTTTCATCAATTGAGAAGACTACATAAATGTAATGGTGTCTGGGGCTAAAGATATATGTGAATTGTTAAGATAAGTATTGGCTCATAAGTGATACAAAGAAAATCAACTTGAGAAAGTTCTTGAAATGTCTACATTGTCTAGTTTTTGGATTATTTATCACTTAACTTATCTTAAGAAAACTCCACCTTGAAATTAGGGATAAGGTAATGCACAAAATAATAGAAATGATATTGACTGATCACTTACTAACAAGAGAATCAATTAAAATTTCAGCTGTGCTGACGGGCGACAGTACCAGGGTCCCTCCTCCCTTCCACACGCGCTCAGGGAGGAAGCTTCCACCAGAGCTCTCAAACGTTTTCTGCAGCTTCACAGCACCTTAACACTTCGTACTTTACACACAGAGAAACTATTTTTCTTCGTTCGTTTTCCCATCTTTTGAATACACTACTTAACTAACAGCTGCAAAATTCATTATCTTATCATTGCTGGTTTTGAATTCAGTTTCAAAGATCTTAAATGCAGGCTATTCTGTCTTGGAAATACAGATTTGTCCCTATGAAAGGGTGTCCTGCAGACCTGTAATACATGTCAAAGATCTAGAAAGAACAAGGGTTCTTTAGTCCTCGCCTTATTTTTATAACAAATATGATTTCTAGTTAGGAACCCTGGGCACAGTCAGCAGAGTGGCTAATGGGCGTCGCAAGGTGCCTGTGCCCCAGCGAGGACAGCCAGACGCTTCCAGAGTGCTGTGGACACCCCCTCGCCAGCCCTTCCTTTCCCTGCAGCAGAGACAGCCTTTGGTATCGTATATTTGGAGCTAACATTATTTACGGAATGCTGAATTTTTATTTATTTTTCTCTTTATGAAATTATTATACTTTCTATAAAATCAAAAAATACCAGAAGTATCCAAAAGAAACTGCCACAGAAGTGTCTATAAATAATTTATTGTAGTAATTCTAATCAAAGAGAGTCGCCGACATGTTGCTGCATGTTGGTTCCAGGATTCTCTGTATGTACACAGGTAACTATAGAATACATGATTTTATATAAGTAATTTCATTCTCTACATGTCACTTTTATTCCATTTGTATTGAATTCCTGTTGAATGCTTTTCCAGGTTGCTAAATACAGATATACAACATATTTTCTCAAACTAAATATACCTCTGTGTAAACTAGTGAGACAGGGGGACAGAGAGGGAGATGATAACAGGTAACTACCTCCTTATTATTTTTCTTTTATCATTTACTTAAATATAATTTTATTTCTTTCTTCCAGATAAACTATGATTCACATGGAACCATAGCTCTTAGATTGCATTATGCAGAGTGTGAGAATAACTTAGAAAGAGTTGGCATTGTCTTATACAAGCACAGGCTAGCTCTTTCCATTGCAATCAATTTTTATACCCCAGTGGGGTCTGTTTATTTCACACAATGTGCTTGGTTAAATTACCCCAAGGTCATTTATTGCCATGGTTTTGTCGAAGTTTATTTGTTGTATGGCATCGTTTTTGAAAGCGATACTTTCTGATTGCACAGAAGATAGAGACACAGAGAAGAGTTACTGTGCCTGTGTGTCCTGGTCTTCCAGCTCACGGAACTCTTGTTCCGAGGGGGAGACTCGTCAGGCGTGCAGCTGCAAGTCTGAGATAAGTTCCACAGCACCACACTGCGTGCCTCCAAATCCTGGAGTGAGACCTTAAGCTTCAATTGTCCTGTCCATAAAAGTGTGGTTTCCTTGAGCTTTACTTCATGAAAATATAGGATGAAAAAAGTTTATCAAATATCCAGCATAATTTTCACCAGGATTTTTAATTGGTCAGTACATGTAAGTGACCAGTGATGATACTGACAAATTTTCAGTGGCCATCGTGGGATGCATTCACAAAAGGAGAATTTGTACACTCTTTTCCAATTCAAAATCCCCCATTCTCTTTTCATGCTTAAGCACACCGGCGGGTCTAAGGGTATAGCTCAGTGACGGACCACAAGCCTGGGTTGGATCCTCAGGGTCAGAAGAAATTTCCCCCAGAGCAATATTAAATGACAACAGTACTAAAAAGAACTGTAGTCATGTTCTTGGTTTTGTTGGGAAACTGTGGTTTTATTCACTATTAAACACAATCCTCTGTATCATAAATATTTTTTTCCTGTCTGCTTGTTAACTACTCACTCTTCAAAAATTACACGGAACCACCACCTGCTCAGAGTCTGCTCGACTCTCTGCAGGCCAGCTTAAAGGCTGACTGTTATTTATTCCTTTTCCATTGCAGTGTATTATGTAAAACATATGGTTTTAGATTTATTTGTCTTATTATTTTGTAAGTGTCAGATTCAGTGGCTGCTTACCTTTGGCAAAATTTTTCAGGCTTATGTTTCGCACTTTTCTTGTATTTAAAACAAGGATTCCCTTTTTCGTAAGGTGGCTGTGAAAATTCAGTAAGTCAAACGTGAAGCAGATAACAGCTCCTGGTTTTAAATAATGGCTCAATAAATGCTAATTGTAACAGATAGTGTCAACACAATCATCATCCTCACGTCTATGCTACCTAAAATAGCTTCTGAACAAAATATGCGCCTAGGAAATGTTTCATATCTTAGTAGTTGAATGAAGAGATGCACTGGCTGTGGTTTATTTGGTTCTTCATGAGTAAATGCAATTTCTCAGTATCAGGATGCCTGCCAGCTTGGTCCAGAACTCCGACTACACAGAAGACAAGTTTTAGAAACTCAGTTTCTCATTCTAGAGATTTGCACTGCTAGGTGCTCTGAATCTGGGAGATTCTCAGAGAGGGTTATTTTCCTCCTCCTAAGTTCACCACAGAAATGAAAATCTCTGCATCTGAAGGAGCTGCAGCAGAATGAGACTGTTCAGAGTCACCATTTGGTAAGTTTCCCAGCATGAGTCAAGGGGAAGTATCTATTTCCACCCAGTCACATAACCTCCATGAAAACGAGTCTCCACTGCCAGGGGAAGTCTGCAGTGCCGAGAACAAAGGCTCACACGGCTAATGCCAAGACCCCCGCGGCTGTACCTGAGCAAGGTCTTGGGAAGCACTGTCACACCACGCTGCCCTGACACGCCTGGTCCTGGTCAAACGCTCACCTTTTTGACTGTCTTGCTGCTTCTTGCATTGTCATGCTCTACTTTCCACTTTCCACTCAACCCTTCACAGTCACCTATTTTGTTTGCAGTACAAGGCCTTCATTTACTTAGTTATTTAGTCAGTTTTTTAGGCTTATGTGTCTAATTTAGTTTACTCAACATCATATTTTCCAGGTACATCCACTTTCTTAAAAATGTCTCAAATTTGTCATTATTTATAGGCAAGTGGTTTTCTGGTATAAACAGATATCATATTTTCTCTATCCAGTCATCTGTTGAGGGTACCCAGGCTACTTCCAGGATGTGGCTATTACAAACTGTGCTGCTATATACACTGGTAGGTGTGTATCTCTGTATGATGTCGTAAGGTTTTTGAGGAAGATATGTAGTAGGGCATAGCTAGGCCATATGGAAGTTTTAATTTCCATTCTCACACTGATTTCCATAATGGTTGTACTAGTTTACATTCCCATCAACAAAGAAAGAGTGTTCCTTTCTCACTGCAGCCCTACCAGCATCTGTTACTGTTTGATTTCCTAATGACTGCCCTTCTTTCTGGCGTGAGATGGAATGCTAGGGTTGTTTTAAATTGTGTTTCTATAATGGCCAGAGGTGTTGAGTGTTGTTTCATACATTTGTTGATTGTGCTTTGATTTCATCAGCACAAGCTACCAGTTCTCCCAAAGAGACAAAAGAAATGATTAAAATGCATGCTCAGAATTGTCAAGACTCACAAATTTCAGACTCAGTGCAGCATCATTTGTCCACAAGATGACAAGAGTCCTCACAGTACAACTTAGAGACAGCTGGATCCCAGGCAGGACTGATAACTCACCAGAAGTGTGGCGAGTATAAAGAAGAAGACACTCTTATCCCAAGTGCTATGGCTTATTTTGATGCCTCTCAAAGCCTCCTGCAGTCATAGGTGGGGCTTTTTCAGGGATAGCTGGATCTAGAGTGAGTGACACAGGAACTGGTTCGTGGTATGATGCGAGGTCCAAGGGCGCAGGATGCAGGGTGTGAGTGCTGCCCCCCATAATCAGGCTGAATAAGATAAAAGGGGAAGAAAGAACTTCTTTAGTTCCCGTGTTTCTTTGACATCTGCTGTCCACCCTGAATTGTTCTCTGTGATGCTACAGAGCCAGCTGATTTTAGACTGAACCCTCTACAAACTGAGCTAAATAAATCTTTCTTCCCTTAACTTACAGGTGCCAAATTTTCTGTCTGAGCAATGAGAAAAGAAATAACTAAGACACTAAGTCATTGGATTTCTATTCTCAAATCTTTGGTGATGGTCCATTTAGTAAATCTCCTTTCATCTAAATATTCAACAGTATAATATAAGGCTTCCACAATGGAAGCTATTTTTCGGGGAGGAACTGATCCAGTCCTTATCTGCTACTCCTTTATCCTCCCAGGCTGTGCTCTTGGAGAATTCTGTCAAATTTTCAAATTGTCACTTCTCATGCTGAGGCAATAACCTGGTGTGTAACCCATGTACCATAATATACCTTAGAAAAATCATACAAATTAGGATGCACCACTGCGCAAAAGACCACTTCTACAAGTGCCTTCCTAGTGCCGT
This sequence comes from Petromus typicus, assembly GCA_004026965.1. Taxonomy (NCBI): domain Eukaryota; kingdom Metazoa; phylum Chordata; class Mammalia; order Rodentia; family Petromuridae; genus Petromus; species Petromus typicus. The sequence continues at coordinate 36,497 of PVIR01010216.1, forward strand.
GCTGCATTAACTCAGAGCAGGACTGAAGAAAATTGTATTTCTTTGGCCCAACCTGACATGGAACAATGAGACTTTCATCTGAAGCAAACTCACCTCCATCGATAACTCCTCCCTGATGGCCCCTACACCCGCGTTCTCCAAGCCAAACTTGGCTGTCTTTAGGCCATGGTTTCTGTCAGTTTTCCCAGCGGGTGACACCTCCCCTCATTCTCTCCCTCTGTTCATCAGCGTTCACAAGCAGGACTACTCTTGGAGAATTTGTGCTTTTTCTGACCCTTGACTCTCCTCCTCCTCATATTCACTTGGGTATGTTGGTAGTAAACTCACAGTGTCCGTCCACTCTTGCCACACAAACTATAGACACACTTCAGATGTTGATGCTTCAGACACTTTTGTTTTGGGCTTGTTGTTAACTCATCCCACGTTGCTACCATTCTACAGTCTCCTATTTCTGGTTTCACTTCATGTGTGCATGCTGAATCCATTTCTCTACTTTATGTATCTCTAAGCTCCAGATTCTGTCAATGTTTCCTCTTAAATATTCACAGGCAGCTAACGTTCCATGTCTGAGAAATGAATTTGTGTCAAACCCTACATGTAGTCACTCATCTCGGTGGCAAGCTTCACCAGCTGCCCTGGTCAGTGAGTGTCATCCTCATGTATCACCTCCTCCTCACCTGGCAAGTGTGGCAGCCCCTGAGTTCAGAGAAGTACACTTCTTGATGCTGCCGGTCTCACTCAAGCCATTAATTCCTCCTCATCTCAGGCTTTGAATATATGCAAATACAGGCATATATATCTACATACGTGCACGTCCTTTACAATTAAGCTGCTCCAACCTTAGCTCTCTCTAACCTACTTCCCACAACCCTCGGAAGATGCTACCTACAACTCAGGTCCTCCGAGATACTTTCCTGCTTAACATCTGTGTTGATAGGCTCAGACTTCCTGAACAGGACACCAGAAGTACATGAAACAAAGCTCTCACATAGTCAGAGAACTAACAGTGAGAAGACAACCTGCAGAATAGGAGAAAATGTCTGTGAACTACTCTTTCCTTGTCTTCTACATCTAGAATATAGAAAAAATTCAAAAGGGAAAAAAGATCCTCCCTGTAATGTTGATAGGAATGTTAACCAGTATGATCACTATGGAAATCAGTATGGAGATTTCTCAAAAAACTAAAAATACAAATTCCATTTGATTCAATAGGTCATTCTTTGGTATATTCACAAAATAATTAAAAACAGAATACTCTAGCCATAGTCCACATTTATAGTGATACATTTCACTATAGCTAAGCTGTGGAACAACCTGGACGCCCATCAGTATATGACTGGATAAGGAAATAGGGTGCGCACACACACACACATACACACACACACCACACACACCACACACACCACACACACACACACACCACACACCACACACACACACACACACACACACACACCACACACACACACACACACACACACACCCTGGAATGTATCTGTCCATAATAAAGAGTGAAGTCATGTCGTTTGCAAGGAAATAGATAAAACTTCTGGCCATTATGTTAAGAGAAATAAACCAGTATAAGAAAATTAAAAGTCATATGTTTTCTTTTATATAAGGAATGTAGAAAATAAATTAAAATAAATACAAAATAGGAAACTAGAAAGTATGGTTCTAAGATAGGAAAGATTAGGGGACTGGGAGAAGAAAATGAAAGGAGACAGCAGAGATGAAAATAATCAAACTATGTTATACATATGTACCAATATGCCATCATAAATCTATTATTCTGTGTTACTAATATGAACTAATTAAAAATCATTACAGATCTACAGAATTTGAGATGAAATTCCACCTTAATGAAGATTAAAACGGTCTTTACTGATTGACCCCTTTAATATCTTAACAAACTCCTGAACTTTATTCTTCTCTTGGTGGCTTCCTATGTGCCGAACACCCTGTTGCCGGTGAATATTTCAGTGTACTGGGATGTGTGATCCGCACAGTGCCTTCCTTCCTCTCCATCTCCTAACAGCCCATCTCTTCCACCCAAGCTTCCCACTTTCCGAACTGAAGCAGACTTAACTTTTCTCAGGAGGCTTCCCCCAGGTTCCCTCGTTGAGACCACCTCCCTCTGGGCTGAGTGGTCCTCTGGAGGCTCCCGTGGAACACTGCGCTGGAGTCGGAGTCACAGCGAGCAGGCCCTGCCCCCGCTGACTGCTGCACCTCCAACCTGAAGCTTCAGTCTCTTCATGTCAAGATGCCTGGCGTTACTCCTCTCCAGAACCCTAGCGTAATGCCTTTGTCTTAGTGCATAAATATTTGACAAGTGGAATGAAAAAAAGAAGAGAATAAAGCAAAAAGGAATAAAGAAGAGAGAATAAAGAAAAAAGGAGTGAGGGAGGGGAGGAGACCAACGCTGTGGACCGTGGAGTGCAGATATCTTCCCCTGAACCCTGTGTGCATATCAGTTCTGCACAGACCCCAGTAAAAATTCCCCCAAGAGGTCAGACGCACCATACATACGTGTGTTCATAAGATAAGAATGCAGCTCTTCTGGGAAGATAGGAGGCAGGGGTTTTATTTGGCAAACAAACATTTGTTATTACTTTTTCCATGTACACAATATGATAAATATTATTTCAAGCTCCCTTATGTCCGTTTTACAATTCAACTCAATCATACCCCCATTTACAGAGCAGAGAGCAGAGGTAAGACTAGAGGCAAAGCCTGCCTAGTTCACCCTGCCAGAGCAAGGATCAGAGTTCCAGCTGCCCGAATCCCAGCCCGCGGTGCGGAGTTCCTCACCACACTCAACAAGTCAATGGCAGCTCTAGTTCACTCCAGAGGTGAAAGGGCGCTGACCAGGACGAGCGAAAATGCCTGGAAAATGAGGCATTTTGTCTGTGGGACCAGACATAGACTAAGGGGCTCCAGAGGGGACAGTCAAATGAAAGTGAATTGTTCAGCTAGACTGTCACCATATCTTGCTGCCTAAAACAGCCACCTGTGCTCAGAAAAACTCTGCTGTCCTTTTTGTCCCTCAGAAAATCTAGGGCTTTGAGTCAGTTCCGGGCTTCACCTTGCTGGCCCCTGACAAAGATATTCTGTCTCTCTCTCATTTTCTTTCACCTGCCAGGGTTTGCTGACCCGAACTTGGCACTGTGGTCCTCACAACTGCACAGCATTGTCTACTTTGTTTGTTTTTAGTACATTTCTTAACATTGAATCATTCTCCATTGTGGAATTTAACCATACTTTGCAGAAAAAACAAAGACATCACACACACTCACTCACAGGTTCACATATAATTACGAAGCTGCTAAGGACTGTGGTGCAGGTGTAAGCATTTTCCATTGTTAGGGAATAAAAGGGTGGGTGGCCAAGAAATACAGGTGAGGTCTGGCCTGGGAACTGGAGCTGGACTTTTTCGATACCAGGTATCAAAGTGCAGGTTATTATTTACAACTACCCAAGAGTTGGGCTCAGATGACTGCTCACCTCCTCCATCTTCCCTGGGTATGAGCCAAAGAAAGCATGATGTACTATCAGTCTGAGAAAACCAGCAAGGGTAAGCAGCCTTTCCAAGCAGTAGTTTACCTTCTAAGACTTTAAATTAATTTTTCTTTATCTCCAACCTTTTCTGTGCTCTACAGATAATCAAGAGGTAGTATTTCAAAGAAATGGCATCGGACCAACTTTTTTTGCCCTGAATACAAGAAGATTCATTCAATTTTAGTAGACTCCCCTATCAATGACAGATTAGAGAATACTCTGTTTATACCACAGGTTTATAAAATCTGTATTGCATTAATAAATTGCCTTTAAATTGTCTTTGTATGGTTAACGGAGATACAATTTTCCACAAATTCTTGCTGATTGGCTACAAACTTTGAAATTATACAGCACTTTCTATAACTTTCAAAGGTTACCTCAGAGTCACCATAAACTGTACTAACTTCATTCTTAAAAGTTTCTAGCAGCTACATAAATGACATATATCATAGTATAATTATTTGAGAACACACTGACAGCTGAAAACATTAAAAATAAATACACATTTAACAATTAACAACAAAGATGGTTTTAATTTTAAAAGTTTATTATATAGTAAGCATTGAATGATTTTGTTGGTCTGTATTTTTCCATTTTTTTTTAAATTACTCTTTGGATTTCCAAAGTTTTATACTTCTTTCCCTTCTCCTATTCTGTAGTAAGGGTCGTATGGAGACTGATAAAAACATTTCCTTGTATCCCACATGGCTTTTGTGTTTTTCACTTTTTAGACACAGGAGCCCTTCGAGCTGATAGTTAGCAGTTACTTTGCTAAGTGTGCTGATTTTGGTGTTTAGCGGGGAATATAACTCTCCAAGGAATCACGCTTTGGAAATATAGTTACCTACCAGTATGACGACAGCCAACCTCCAAACAGCCAGCCTAGAATATGCTTATCCATGAATACTCCAGAAATACTCAGCTCAGCAGCCGGGCACACATACACCATGATCCATGATATTAATTTCTATTGTCAATAATTTTTTGCATATTGAAAGATTAAGAAATATATTTTGAACTATGAGTTCAAACAAGGTCAGACTTTAGTAAAACCAGCATCCCAAATAACTTGGGTGACCACGGACATCTGGATTCAACTCTTCTGTTCATGTCGCAACAGGACAGGTTGACAGAATCCTACCCTAGGACACAGCATGCGGCCAGTCACATGACCTTATGTAAATCTCTGATTCATTAATCACTTGTAAATGACAATGTGCAACAGTTAGACTGCCTTTCTGGGCTGAACTATCTTGCCAGAATTTAATTTTGAATATCTGTTATCAGAATGGAATTTCATACTTTCTCTTATAAGATAATTAAGTTAAAATGAGATCAGTGTTTGGGCCCTAATCCAATAGGATTGGTTAGTCTATAAGAAAAGGTTAGGGTAGAGAGAGCACCTGCACAAAAGCAAGATCCTGTGAAGACACAGAGACAAATAGGTATCTGGAATCCAAGGGCAGAGACCTCAGGAGAAAAATCTTTTCTCTCGAAATCCTCACCTCGGACTTCCAGCTTCTGGAACTGTGCAAAAATCCATTTCTATTGTTTAAGATACCCAGCCTGATGTCTGTCCTGGCAACCACAACAAAATACAGAAATACACGTGGTCTACTGGATTTCTACCCCAAGGCACACTATATGACCATCTCAGTAACTCACCGGCTTTAATCACTACACATCCATCTTCTGTAGTTGGCAATGTCGTTAAGCTGATCTTGAATTTACAGCCTCACTGCAGCTTGAGGAAACAGAGAGTAATGAGATAAAAGCAATCAGCAAGATGCTTCCGAAGATCGAGAGCGAGGCGTCCCTCTGTGAAGAACTCTGCATAGCTCTAGTTAAAAGTCACATAAGACAGTGGAAAAAGGAAAACAATTGCTTCTATTTCCACTGAGAATGTTGTGAACAGAAATGGAGACAGCATTTTTAGTTAAATCTATGTTTTGTTTATTTCACACATTAATTCTTTAAACATTTTAAAAAATGTTTTGATATATTGGTAATACATCAGAAACACTTTCATCAAAGGAATTGCTACATATACACATAATGTCTTGATCCTTTGTTATTTGCCCTTTGCTCCCCACCCCCATCTTCTCCCCATCTCCAGACCCTGGCGCATCTCCCTGTCTTTCTAGCTGTGTTTAAACACGTTAGTGGGAGGGTCTCTGGTCCTGCAGTGCCTTCCTACACCCCAGAAGTGTACTAAGACTCAACCAATAACAGCGATGACGATGATTCTAATGAGAATTTTGTATTTGAAATAGAAACTTCACTCTTAAATTACCAAGGACATATTTTCAGAATTACAAGGAGGCAAAAATGTAGTTTTAACACTAGAAAATCAAACTCATTTCACTTGCAGCTGCACGGTTGTTTAGTATAACTTGATGCCAGCAGCATGAAAGAGGTCTGTGGCTGTCAATCTAATGCTTTCCTCACTGTGCAAAAGCAATTCAGTGAATCGTGAGAGACCCCTATCGGCCCTTTTAGGTATTAGGAGAAATCCATTCATGTCTCAGACACCGTGCTTTGTCTGCGCCCTTCCGCATCGGACAGCACTTGTGTAAAAGAGAGCTCGAGATCAGGGTCGGGACTTATTTATCTTTGTTTCCCAGCACCTCCTGCAGAGACTGACACCCACCAGTAGTTTGGTAGGATCCACTTAGTCATATCGAGCTATGCTGGTTAGATGTGGACTGTGTACCATTAAGTGATTCCCTCTTAAAATGACTTGATGCAAGGAAAGCAGAGAAAGGAGAGAGATACCCTCACGTTCCAGGAGCAGGCAGGCGTGAGTCTTGGCTTCCGCTGGGAGCTGGGTGTGCACGCTGTCAGGGCTTCTCTTTTATCTCTCCTCTCTGCGTGTCTCGAATTTCTACGTGCTTTAATTTCTCTAGTCCATATGAAAGCACATCAGGTGCTAGTGACACTCAGTTCTAAATGCCACAGCTTTACACCAAGTAAAGGAAGCCTACTTTAATTAGTTTCCACTCCAAACCCTCCTGTTACTTTGGGAAGAGAAGGCTGCAAATCCTGTCAGGAAAGAAACAAGCAGATAGGACCGGCAAGGTAGCTCAGAAGCACAGCACCTGCCTGGCAAGTTCAAGGTCCTGAGTTCAATCCTTGGTACTGGATAAATATAAAAAGCACATGGCCCTAGTCCTAGTGAAGAGGGTTCCATGAAAAGACAAATGAGTTGTCTGGCAATCAGAGATTAAAACAGCACTGGCAAGATATGAGGTCTATAAAAGGACCAACTTGTAAGCTCACTAAGCTTCCATAGGTCAGAGGTTGAGGATTCCACTTGATTTGGTAAATGATGCACCTGTTATCAAGCTGGGGACAAGGTTATTTGTATGGGAATAGGTCACCAAGACTAAACACACTGAAATCACTCTCGTAAATGGGCCTATTGTATGTAAAGCTGAGTTTTATAGAACTGTTACAAAGACCTGGTCATTTGAAATTTATTCAAACTGTGCACTATGATATTGGAAACCGGCAAAAATCCTCCTCTTCTCGGGCATCTGTCAAATTGACTTTTTTTTTTTTTTTTTTTAGGTTTTTTGAAACAGGGTCTCGCTTTGTGGTTCAGGCTGGCCCTGAGCTCAGCCTCAAACTCACATCACGATCCTCCTGCCTCTGCCTCCTGAGTGCTGGGATTACAGGCGTGAGCCACCACACCCGGCACTGTGGTATGTGGTACTGGTTGCTGCTGGGTGTGGATCTCCACACCCAGTATTGTTATGTGGTTACCAGGGAATCGAACCCGGGTCCTTGCGCTTGCAAGACAGGCGCCAGAACCACTGAGCTAACTCCCCGGCCCTCAAATTGACTTTTGTCGCAGGTGTTTATCACTGTTTTCCTGCAAGCAGCATTAGCCTGACGGGATGTGAATTTGATGTCCTTTTTGCCAGGACTCTCCCCCGTCACAGGCCTTGGCAGCATGCCTTTCAGCCTTTCTCAGTAGAATTAAACCATCAACGTCGCCTGATGCTCAGGAGAATCTCAGTAAAAATTCATTGATGGGAAAAGTCTCTGATTCAATTCAATTCTATTTCAGTTCTCTGGCAGCAAACTCAGTTCGTGTCTCTGGTTTCCAGCGTGAAAGGGGCAGGGGTAACAAGTGAGCCGTGCAGTACAGAGTGAGCGGGATTCTGTGATTCTGGAAGTCAGGAAGCTTGTTTGTTAAAATTCTAAGTGGTTACGTGATAGATATTTGGCCTGTGCTGTACTTTAGATAAAATTAGGTGTGCAGAGCAGAGTCGACATTGTAAAATGAAACTCTCCGCCTTGAGGGATTCTGAAACAAATTAGAGATTCATGAACATTGCTCTCCGTCACCCTGAACTACCAAATGCTCAGACCATAGCATTGTTCTAGCAGAGAATAAATCACTAGGAAATAGTTCATTTCTCTAAAATCTGTCAGCCTACTAAATGTCCAGGAATTTCTAGAACACTGTTCACCTAATATAAATGTATTAATATAGACACCCAATGCGATGAAGTAACCATCCAGAAACCTCCACCCACCAGGGTCTCCCTCGTCCTAAATAAAATGTCAGTGAGGCGTCTACAAGGATGAAAGAAATGACCAGGGCCAGGTCTGCGTTCTCCAGTTTTCATGCACATCCTGCAGCTGAGCACGGTAAGCTGCAGAGGTCCCTCCCCTCCTCCGCGTTGCACTTAGAATTTGTACCGAGAATTTCCATCCCTCGCCCTCACCACATACCCACACAATGATCTTTTTGACAAATAAGCTGTCTTTTACCCAGCCCAAACCCTGGATTATGATGTGCATTATCCTTGTTTGAATAACAGGATTGAGGTATTACAAAGCCGGCTATTTACCCTGTACAGGAAAGCGTCCATAGGGGCAGGATTTTTTTGTACAGACTGATTCCGGTCTCTTTCTTCCTCACCATATTCAGAAACTGGCATCTTAACCACCCTCTCTAACTAAGACTTTTACTAAGACAATTCCAAGCAGGAATCAGGTTGAAAGATCCAACAAAATATACTTTAATTCTCAGTTTTCAAATCCTACAAACAATTCAAATAAACTTTATATGACTTGAAATGTACCTTCTCGGAATACTTAAAATGCACAAGAGCTAATGGGCTGTGGTGTGCTGGATGAACACCCAGCGAAAACATTCTAATCTGCCGACCCAGCACATTGATTCAGGAGTTAATTTTCCATGTAAAATAGTGCAAATATTTCAGTGTTGTTCACCATTCTGCTGAGATTTTATGTTTGAACCATGTTATTATCCTGCACATCATCACTGAGAATACTACCAAACTGTTCACTGTCGTGTGTGAAGAGGAAGATGCTGTTAAAATTCCGCTTCGCCCTGGAGCTTCAGTAAACATTGCATGTTTTAGCTCCGTGTGAAGCTGACTTATTTGTATTTAAATGGGATTTTAAACTATGTTCATCCCACTCACTGTATTCTCCAGTTCCCACAATATTATATTCATAATAAGTCTAGGAAATAATCTTTACTCATGTTTCCTTATATTCTATGTGGATAAAATAATTCCTTACCTACTGATTCATTTTACAAGATAAAGTACTCTAATAGGTAAGTTATGCATCTTTTTTTTTACTTCCTTTAGAATTAATCTCAAATCAGTCCCACATTGGATCCGGGATTGACTCAGCGGCATCGCATCTAGCTCACAAGCACGAGGTCCTGAGTTCAATGTCTGATACTTCAACATCAAAAAACTTAGTTCAGCATTCAGATATGTACATTGTATGTTTGTTCTCATGAAATGTGTTATTCTTAATTCAAAGATTTTTAGACATGTATGAGATAAAGTTTGAGTAAAATGGATGATTTTGAAGAAAATATAGACTTCCAAAATTTACCCCGAGTTAAAAATCTTTAGAAGACTAGACTCCCCGGGAATAATACAGCTACTAAAGAGCTGTGTTAGTTTTCTAGGGCTGCTCTTACACATTTCTGCAAACCCATTCATTTAAAGCAGCATGAATTCATTCGTGCCCTGCTGTGGAGGCCAGAAATCTGCCATCACAGTTTTGTCAGATGCGTTCCGGAAGTTTCTAGAGGAGGCGTCTTCTTCCTCCAGCTCCTGGTGGCTGCTGCCGCACTCCGCGGCCTGTAGCTGCGTAACTCCAGCCATTACCTACGCCTGTTTCCACCTTCTCACGGCCCTCTCCTTCAGGCGTGCGCCCTGCACTTTTTGGTGTCACGTCCCTCCTGCTGGTTTGAGAGCTCACTCTCGTCAATCAATGCTGATCTCCTTTGGATCCAGAACTGGATTAAATCTGGACAGATCCGAAGCCTCCTTCTCTGAACAAGGTCGACTTCACAGATTTGGGGGTTTAGAATTTGAGTTCATTACTCTCTATTCACCAAGTATAGAAACTACCCCACAATAAAAATATTGATGGCAGACCTTTACCTAGTAATCCCAGCACTCGGGAGGCAGAGGCAGGAGGATTGCTGTGATGTGAGTGGGAGGCTGAGCTCAGGGCCAGCCTGAACCACAAAGCGAGACCCTGTCTCAAAAAAAATAAAAAAATAAAACTTAAAAATATTTACATCAAAAGGTATTACAGAAGTCTGCCAAACCTTAAAAGACAAGGAAGACTTGATGTTCTAGAAATTTTCCCAGAGAAAAGCAAAATTTCCAGTTTTTTTTTTAATGAAACAAATATGGTACTGGTTCCTAAGGCTGAAAAAGACAGTGAAATGATTTTAAAACACTCAAAAATAGCAATTGAAAGATTAAAAAAAATATTTTAAAACTCATGCCCTTTACCCTTACAGTTCACACATGACTGAAGGAGAAACACTGAAGATTTTCCTAAGGTGAGGGCTGGGCAAATAGGCCCTGATCCCTCCCACTGCGCTGTATTACCCTGGAGGTTTCAGAAAATGCAAGTAAACACCCAAAAGATATCAGAATGGACTAGAAAGGAAGACTATCCTCATCTACATGCGGTTTAAGAGTATACCTAGAAGTCCTAGGACTCAATCATAAAACTAACTCAAACAAAAGTAATTCAGTAAAATAGCAAGATATAAAAATGGCCTTAAAGAACTTCAGGTAGACAGTGAATCAGCAAGTACCAGGATAAGTATTGGCAAGTATGTTTGCTCTTACAGAGTTAGTGTAATTGATATAAAATTCATATGGGAAAGCACATACATACATACATATTCAAGAAAAGAATGAGGAAAAAAAAACCTTTTATTAGTTGAATTCATCAATTTAAAAAAGTCATCTCTGGATGAGGAGTCAGTCCAAACGCGGGGGTTAAGTGAAGAAGCCGCTGTGCGGTGGCTCGGCAGCCCCGACCCCCGCTTCGCACGGCGCCCTCGAGACGCAGGACCTGGACGAGCGCCGCTGCCCGCGCAGCAGGACTTCCCCGGGTGGGACGCCCCGCTCCGCCGGCGACCCTGGCTCAGCAGGCACCGCCCAGCCGGCCGCAGCTTGGTCCCAGCCGCCGAGCCTTTGTAGGACCCTCACTGCAGTCACCTCTTCCCTGGCGCGCCTACACCTGTTTCCACCTTTTCACAGCCCTCTCCTCCAGGCGTGTGCCCTGCACGTTTTGGTGTCATGTCCCTCCCACTGGTTTGGGACCAGCTAACCACCTTAAGAGTTCACGCTGGGCAAAAGCTGCTCACCGTTTGCAGCTGGGAAAAAACAGCAAGAAGGAGAGCGGCCTGGGTATTCCCTCCAAGGAGAGTCCGAGCCCCCCGCTCCAAAGCTGCGGCACAGCGGCCTTGAGGGACGTCTGAAATCCACGCTGTAACCGTGCGCTTGGCGTGGCACCAGGGCGACGGCTCAGTGGCAGGGCACACACACCCGGCTGGCACACACACCCCCGGCTCCGGAGCGCGTGGGCTCCAGAGGAAAGTAAGTATTTAACCGAGCAGTCATCGGATAGAAGATATTCGTAGCGGAGGAGGAGGAGGAGTCCTTGAGGGGCCGTGAGTGTATTCACCACATCTAGCATCAGCAGACTTCGAGCTGTTCTCCCAAGTCCAGGTGACTGTGAAGGTACACTTCAAATCAGTTCAGGACATCGAGGCAGCCGGGACAGTGCACCAAAGACACAAAAAGAATTTGCAGTTAACATGCACTGTGCTTTTGGTCCCATCTTGCACCTTATCTCCCAGTTCCTCTCTCAGCCTCTCCATAGCTGTAGATTCTGGTAAGAGCCAGCAGGACAAGGAGGTTGTGCTGATTAAACCCTCACGGAAGCCCTATCCCATTGTTGCAATTACAAAAGAAGAATTTAAGGCTGAGAAAGACTGAATTGCCTGTGCATATAAAACTAGTAAAGCTTTGCAGGCTGCATTTCAGCCAACAGGTGCAGTTCCACGATCTAGCCTGCAAACCCTACGCTACAGTGCCGCATCTATTCAACACGCACTTTTATTATGGGTGATGCTTGAGACCAGGTGTGAACAGATGCCATACTGTCTTAGCATGATCTCTCTGAAGTATGCATTTCAACATTTAAAAATACTATAGGGATCACTTTTACCTATCATGTGAAAAAATATTTTAAAACAAAATTTGATGAAAATTCATCTATGCCAAGAATGTAGGGGTAGTAGTCACTTTCACACACTGATGTGAAGGCTTTCAGGTATCTTTGCAATGGGTACTTTTTTATTGTTATGTGCAACAGGCTGTGAAGGAGACCAGAACAAACCCCAAGAGCTGCACCTCAACTGTGCAGATGCAGAGGAACCTGTATCAGAAAGGCCAGCTGTGGAGGAGGCAGATCAAGACCTTTAAAGATTTGTGATATTTAATATTGTTTTAAAGACAGGAGAAAGAGAATGATTCAAGATTATCCTCTGGTTTCTAAGCTGGGAAGCCATGAAAATACGTGTCCCAGGAAAAACAGAAGAAGGCAAAGGATTGGGAACACGCCAGAGGAACTGGGGCTGGCAAACAGAACTCATCTAGATATCTGAGCTCCTATCATTTACTTAGGGGAATGTGTCTCCATCTGAGACAAAGGCTATTTCAGAATACGCATCTATATTTAATGTTACTTCATGATGAATCACTGTATTTTGCAGTGATAGGAAGGCTCATAAATGAAGTTATCCAGTTCACTTGTGGAACTGGAGACCGTGGTTGAGGGCGAGTCCTCTGTGAGCGCTCTGCTGTCTAGTGAACGGCGAGAGTCTGCAAGACTTGGACTGTCAACTGGTTCTTCAAAACAAACTTGAAATTTACACTTCGAGTTTCTCAGGATTTGCACGGCATGGAAAAATAACCTGAAGATGCCTCACATATTGGGAAAATCTCTCATGATGACTTAACCTACAGAACTTCTAGACTTTGAAGTCTCTAAGTTAGACTGTGGTCTCATTTTGAAAGTGTTTTTTAAAATCTTTCTTTAAAAATCACAGAAAACCTCTTGTACACAAGATGCCTTCCTCTATCATTATAAAAAGCAACAAAAACACAAGTGGATCAAAGCATTTACTCAACAGCAACCCTTGTCTCTGTAATGAAGCATCTGTAGGTGAACTGTCTTCCATGAGAATGTCACTCAGCAATGTTACCCAAAGTTAAAAAGCTGAAGAATTACCCCACAGAACAAAAGAGGCTGTGTGTGAATGCTGCATAGCAGTGCATCTGAAATATATTTTCTGATATTTGTTTCCTTAAAACTTCTCTGATTCCTCCCTGGTTTGGTTGCTTACTTCATGCCACGACTGACCCTTTTTTCCCAGAATGTATGACAACACTCACCATAGTATGTTTCACTTATTTTAGAAGTTTGTTTTCTGTTAGTACGTGTTTACCGTACAGAACGAATACCTTCCTCCCAAGGAGCGGGGGCACAGACACACCCCATCTGAGTCCTTTGTACTGCTCTCCCCTTCTTTCCTCACCTTACTGTACTTTAAATTTGTTTCCAAGCCCACCTTCCTGAAGGAGCCTTGAATTTCTTGATTAAAGAGCTAATATAAGGTTTGGTTTTATATATTTTAGGATGTATGATACCGTTCAGTGTTCAGTAAGCCTTCTGAATGGATGACTTGAAATAATTGGATTAGTGACAAATGTTGAAGCCAAATTGTCATTCAAAATCAATTAATCTACAATTGAAAGTAAGCAATTGCTCTTCTAACCCTCTTTCAGAGAATCTAAGGGGAAGAAGTAACCATACTGAGGGTAGCAGAGGGCCTTAAACACAGGTGTGGTCTCACCAGCGCTGCAGGAGGTAGACTGGCAAGTATCCACTTGGGAATGTGTCCTCCTGAGCAGTGTCCTTACTCCCAGGCTCATCAGCTCCCTGCCGTGACACATCTCATGGTCCCTTTGCCGGCCCCACGCTCTTATCTTGCCCTGTGGACACCGTAATTTCAGTGACTGTGCCAGCAGAACACACAAATCAGAGCTATCCCAGGTTGCGAAGGGGATTACCCTCCAGAGTATTGTATTGCCTTATTGATAATACATTTGGCTATAGCACTACATCACAAAAAATTTTCCTCAGAATTCAATTGAAATTAGTAGAGTACATTGCTTCAAAGTCCTTTTAATTCTTATTTCCAAACTCATTTGTTTTAATACTTTGAAGCTAATGGTAAGAAATTCAAATTACACTCAAC
>PVIR01010217.1:0-50732 GCA_004026965.1 Petromus typicus
AAGATATAGGGCTTTTGTCCACATTTATGTCAATATTTATCAATATTCATCAGAAATAAGTAATAATTTATATAAAATAAGATAAACTACATTAACAGTAAAGCATGATAAAAGAAATTCTTTATCTTATCCACTACTGTCATTAACTCATTGTAATTATCATCCTTTGTCCACCTATCTACTTTTGCTGTTTAGTTCCTTCACTCTTTTCAGAAACATTAAAGGAGCAACTACTGTGAATGAGTACAGCTCTAGATATTGAGGAGTCAGTGATAACAGAACTTATGGAAGGTGCCCTCTCATAAGAGAAGGAAGAGAGTTAATGATAAACAAATGAGAGGCCGTTTCCAACAGTGATGGCTCTGGAAATGATGAAACAGGATGTGTGATCATCACTGAGATTGAGGTATGGGACTGGGTAACCTGACAAGTCCTCGTAAAGGTGATAGCACTGGTATAATCAAGATCCAAATTACTAAAAGAAGTAACCGTGAAAGAAAAAAATAGGTAGCAGAAGGAACAATTTAATTTTGCTTACAGAAAGAGGGTGACTGAAACACAGAGCCCAAGAGGAAGACTGTAGATGAAATTTGAGAACCAACAGGGACATTGTAACAATGCTCACAGGTCCAAGGGAATAGTTTGTATTCTCCTGCTACACTATTATACAACTTGTCAAGTGCTACCCATCTTTTCTCCATTTAGGTATATAGTCTATGGCCAAACCACCCTGAACATGCCCAGTCTCATCTGATCTTGGAAGCTAAGCAGGGTCATGCATGGTTAGTACCTGGAAGGGAGTCCACTTAAGTAAATTATCCAGATAATTTTTTTTTCTTCTAGATCATCATTGTGTCATAGTTCAATGATCCTGATGGCTCTTCTCTAAACATACATATTTTTAAAGGGTTCTACAGTAGTACAGAGGAAACACAATCAGAATCAAACAGTAGATTCTCTCCATTTTTCCATAGCTTAGATTAGGTTCCCAGACTAAGATAGAGGAGAAAACCTACTTTATATTTTAGAAGTGTATTTGGTTAGATAAGAAAAACCTAGTAGTCCTAAAGATCTAAATCAAATAAACATGGAAAACAAATGTTTCTGGTTTTAGCATATGAAGAAATGCTCAATATCATTAGTCATTTGAGAGATGCAGATGAAAACAACACTGAGATTTCATCTCACTCCACATAGAATGGCTGCCATTTCAGAATCAGCCAGCAGCAAATGTTGGTGAGGCTGCGGAGAAGAAGGAACCCTTCTCCACTGTTGGTGGGACTGTAGACTCGTACAACCCCTGTGGAGATCAGTTTGGAGAATCCTCAAAAAGCTAGGATTGGAGGTCCCATTTGACCCGGCCATTGCCCTGCTAGGTATATACACAAAAGAATTAAAAGACTCATATCACAGTGACGTATGTATACCCATGTTTATAGCAGCTCAGTTTGTGATTGCTAAGTCTTGGAAACAACCGAAGTGTCCATCAACTGGAGACTGGATAAAAAAGCTGTGGCTCTTCTACAGAATGGAGTACTACTCTGCCATAAAAAATGATAAGTTTGAAGCATTTATACTTAAATGGACATACCTTGAGGATATCCTCATAAGTGAAATGAACAGGGCACAGATAGGTACACATTGCATCTTTTCTCTGGTATGAGAAAATAAAGATGTAAATGAGTCCTAGAATTGTATGTTATATATTGTGAAATAGAAAATACTCAAAATAAAATAGGGTGAAGGGGGAAAAATAATGAGATTATAACAAAAAAGAAAGGAAACAAATTTTATGTATATAGGGGGGTGGAAGGGTGGGTAGGGCTATGGGAAAAATGAGAATTAAGTTGTGTCTTATACTGGTACAAATCCCCATTATGGAGTGCAATCATGATGTGTATATGTAATGTACCAGTAAAGATTTCAATTAAAAAAACTGCTTCTATTTTTGATCAAGAAAGAAAATGTAATATTCTATCTTACACAATATTTCTCTAGATTTCAAATTGGAAAGTAAATCCCATTGATTTAATTGTATTTTCAGGTTCAGTCCTCTTCAGGCCATTCTTTCTACCAACATCAACTATCAGTTCTTGCTTCCCTCCAGCTGTGGCCTAAGATGGTACCAGATGAAATGTAATATGGTCAGCTATCAGAAGAGTATCCTCCCCACCAGAGAGTAAGGACCTATTCCAACAGCTATGTCTAGAGTAAAGGAATAACTGATAAGCCTACACTAATTAATTCCACTGTGGCTATGTGACCCATTTTGCAGGAGTTAGCAAACTATGCCTCTACACTTGTTCGTGTAGATAAAGTGTTACAAGAACGACAGCACAGCTAATCACTGACTGATGCTCAGTGGCTGCTTTCAGGGTACAAGGCAAAATAGATTAGTCATGAGAGAGACTTGTTTCTGGTCTTAAAAGGTCTAGACCTTAGTTTCTGTGACTCTTGGCAGTTATCTAAGTACTCATCTCTTTGTGTATTTCTTTTTTTTTAATTTTTGAATCTTTATCAATACATTATATATACGCATCATGATTGTACTCAACATTGAGAATTTGTACCTTGTATATGACATTACTTAATTTTCATTTTTTCCTATTCACCTACCTACCCTACAATCCCTGCCCCCTATATACATAAATTTTGTTTCCTTTTTTTATTACCATCACATTATTTTCCCCTCGTTACTTACCCCTACATTTCATTTCCTTTCAAATATTTTCTATTTCATACTACTATATATTCTAGAACTCATTTATATCTTCTTTTTCTCATACCAAAGAGAAGATATGATATTTACACATCTGTGACCTATTTATTTCACTTATGAGTATATCCCAAGGTATGTCCATTGGAGTATAAATGATTCAAATTTATCATTTTTATGGCAGAGTAATACTCCATTTTATTAAAAAACCACATCTTTGTCCAGTTTCCAGTTGATACACATTTTGGTTGTTTCCAAGCTATCACAAATTTAGCTACTATAAATATGGGTGCACATACATCACTGTGATATGAATCTTCTAATTCTTTCTTGTATATATCTATCAGAGGAATAGCAGGGTCAAATGGGTCCTCTAATCCTTTTTTTTTTTTTTCAGGAATCTCTATACTGATCTCCACCATGCTTGCACAAGTCTACATTCCTACCAACATTAAAGAAGGGTCCACAGCCTTGCCAGCATTTGTTGCTGGCTAATTTCAAGATAGCAGCCATTGTTTGTGGAATGAGACGAAATCTCAGTGTTGTTTTCATCTGCATCTCTTGAATGACCAGCGATGTTGCGCATTTCTTCATATACTTCTTAATTGCTCTTACTTTTTCCTCTGAAAAGTGTCTGTTCATTTCATATACCATTTTTGATTTGGGTCTTTAAATTTATGGGGATCATTTTTTAAGCTCCTCATATATTCTAGATAGTAGTCCTTTGTTTGAAAAACAGCTGGTAAAGATTCTTTCCCATATTGTCAGTTGCCTTTTCACTCTGTTGGTAGTTTCCATTTGTTGTACAGAAGCTTTTTAATAAGATGAGATCCCATTTGTTGATTTCTTCCACCAGTTCTCATGCTATAGAGGTTCTGTCTCTGTGTATTTCTTAAAAGTAAATCTATACTTGTTTACAGATAGATCCACTTCTACGTCTCTACAGCAAGCAAGACAATCCTACACCATCTAGGATCTTGGTACCCCTCCTCCTCCTGATCCAAAGAGAGCTTTCTGGTCCTTACTTCTTAGTTTATATTTCTTATTTATTGCCTTTCTCTATGTTGCATTGAACTTCAAGTCTGAAGGCACTAGTGTGAACTTTAGTAGGGACAGCCCCTGGATTTAAAAGACTATGTCTCATTTGTTTTTGTATCATATTCACCAAGAACTTACAGTGTTGCACATGGATAATATATAAAAAAGTACCTAGCAGAATAAATGTAAAAAGAAGGAAAGAAGGTAAGAAAGGAAGGGTGAAAGGAAGACAAAGCTTGAATTCACTGTGTATATCCTTCTTCAGTTTACCTCAGTCTCAAAAGAAGAAAAAACATAGCCAAAGTTTTGTTCTATTTGTTGTAAATTTGTCTTTTCTTATGTTGACCGTGACAGTTTTCAATGAAATTACCGCATTAAGCATTTCATTCTCAATACTCTTTTACAGATAAAAATTCTTTGTAGTTATTCTTGCTAAGAGGTTGTTACCAATTATTTGATGAGATTTTCAAATGAAAATCACAGAGGTTAGAGGCTTAGTGTGGTTCTTTGCATTTAAAAATATACATACGCTTGACCAGAAGTCCGCAACACCCAGGGTTCACCAAGGAAAAACCAGGGTGCTGCATTACCCATTCCCCTGCTCTTTCCATACCCGAGTCAAGCCCTGACTCCAGAGCCCCCTTTGTAGAATTCTCTACAAATGATGTTCTCACACTGACTGAGCCTCTGCCTGTTTTGATGAATTCTTCCCAGATCCTTATCAATTTGTCAGGTGTTCCCCCCCCCATCTAGGTTTGTATATTTGCTTAAATTACACCACACCCTACCCCACCATCTTCTATGGAATGAGCACGAAGGAGTATAGCAGAGAGCCCTCCCTCTTGCACTGTGTGAAGTCGGGCACTGCTGTAAACCTTGTCCCTCTGCATCAGATACAAGAGGCGACTGACATTACATCAGGCATTCAGTTATCAAAGAGCAAGCAAGAGGGAGGGGAAGTGGCAGTGATGAATGGCTGCAGCAGCCCAGTATTATTCAAATAATTCAGCACGTACTCCATGGGCCTGTGTCGCTCAGCCACCGCAAAGAACCAATTTGCTACTGATGACTTCAGAAATGATTCTATTTATCAACAAAACCCTGAGAGCGCCAGACTGTCAATAGCAGTCTGAACCTAGAGATTGGGTGAAAAGATAGTCCTTAACTGTCTGCCACCACCATCAGTAAGGTGAGTGATTATCACAATAGAGAATTCAAAAGTCTCTTTCTCTCTAGGGAGGAAAGGAAGGAAGGAAAAAGGTGAAAAGGAGGGGAGAATGAAAGGAAGGGAAGGAAAGGAGGAGGACAGAAGTAAAGGGATAATAGTTTTTAAATTCCCTGCAAAGTGATAAAAGTAAGAATTACTTTTAGTTTTATCTAACAGTTGGCATCATTAGGGAAGTATAATTTGAAGACATTTGCCCAGATCCAGGTACACTAATAACAAAAATGAGAAAATTATAAGTCACAGACAACTTAGCATTATTCTAAGGCAGTGGTTCCCAGCTAGAGGTGATTTTGGTAATTCCTGGATTTGCTTTTAGTTCACAAATTAAGGACAAAGAGGTTGAGGCTCCAACAAATGAGAAACATCCAATGAAAATGCCAACAGTGTGGAAAAGTTGTAGCCTCCCTGTTGTTGAAAAGCAGTGAGCAAACTATATCTTACTACCTATCTCATTGGGGCATAGCCATACCCAGTCATTCAAACATTGTCAGTGGCCACTTCTATGCTGCAGTAGCAATTTGAATAATCATGACAAAGTCTACATGGTATACGAAACCTATAATTATTAGCTAACCTCTTATAGAAAACTTCTTGATCTCTGCTCTATAACACAAGCTATTATGGGATAAAAACCAAGGAGCATCTCTCCTTTACTAGCCAGGTTGTATACTTTGCAACTCAGAAGACCCATTCACACAGGTGTAAATGAGGACTTATTTATAATGCCACATCCCTGTATAGAATGGGCTGGTTAAGAAGAGTGACTTATGAAGATAGGAGAGCTCTAGGAGAAACTTTTCTTGAAAATCCTCTTGTGGGCTCAAGGGTATGTATTAAATATAACAACTTTAAGCAATAAGTGTCTACATAGAGCTCAATCTGATGGAATATTAGTGTGTTAATAATCGATAGCTCTGACTTTACAGAGTGGCAGTGTACTACGTGTATCAAGATGAAAACCTCAGCTGGGAAATCAGTGGTGGTAGTTCATTTCTTCAGCATCTCTGGAGCAACAGTACTGGAGTCAATCCTTAAAAATTTACCCTGGGCTTTGGCAAACACAAGAAATACTGTCCGTCTTTGCATGGTATGAGTATTGAGATCACTGCAAGCAAGAGCTGGTGGACCTACTTGCTCTTTTACATCTTCCAAATCAGAGTCTTTGTCCGTCTCTTCATCACCATCATCTTCAAAATCCTCTGGATAGAAAGGAAAGAGATTAAATTTATGAGGGTTTTCTTTCCCTGGGTTTAGATTCTCATCACACGGGGCTGAGTATTTCTTCTTTTCACAAATAAGGGCCTCATGAAGTATGCAGTATCCCTCCATAAAGACCCTCTGACGCCTTCTGGAATGTGTGAATGGTATGCACACAGGTTTGGGTGCACTGCATTGTGGAGCCTCAAGGAGTCTCTCACTGAATGTAAATGCTACTCTGGTTCCTTTCACACAGAATTTGAAGGTATTTATACAACTAACATTGCCAAAATTTAGAGGCCATATGTATACAACATTTGTTATATCTTACATGCTACCTTAAATAAGTCCCCAATTTTTAAATGATAAAAGTATTTGGAACAAAAGCTATCTGGTGTCTTTATAAAGCATCCAGTGCCTCTGTGGGAAAATTATCCCTGTGGGAAATTTGTACTATGGCAGAAAGACAAGTCTGACAAGTATTGGTATCTTTTGACTATAAGATCTTCCTGAAGGTTAAACAGTCATACTTTCAAAATTTGCAATATGAGAAATATGAGGTAGTAAATAGCAAAAGTTCCATTTCACCCTATCCTTAGGGCAAATTAAATCTGCCACTAGCCAGAACAGTAGAGATGCTCACTCACAGGATTGTGAACATATTTTTTTAATTGGCTGAGATGACTGCACAGGCATTCCATAGCTAGTAGGCAAAATGGCAACAGTTGATAATTAAGGAAAAAATAAGTGATCTTGCTGTTTGCTCACCCTGTTCATGAAAAACTGCTTTTTCATATATACCTCTAATTAGCTTATTAGACAATCATAGTTGACCTGTAAAACAACTGATTCTACTTTTATGTGTGTTTCTCTGACCTATTTTTAAAATTCAAAACTTAAAGCCAATTGCTATCTACTTATTTTACCTTCAATTGGACCACAGAGGGGCACAGAGGGGATGTTCCCAGGGACTGGGAAGGTGTAGGCACTGTAGGTTGTGACCAAGGGAAGAGAACTCTTGGGGTAGCATTGCCTCAGGATCAGAAGCACAGCTGAGATGACAGGCTCCATATTTTCATTGTCCAGACAGTTCTGAGCAAAGAAAAAATTTCATCAGACACTAACATCTATGCACAAATCATTGGCTGTAAATTATTTCAGGTAATGAATTGTATACAATCTAAATGAATAGTAAACAGCATTAATGGGGAATGTCTAGTATGAACTTAGTCTAATGTAGAATTTGCATTTTTATTTCTCTTTCATTGCTCATATGGCATTAAAATAAAATTTAGTCTGAAATTAGAGTTAAAACTATTTCAAGAGATGCTGCACCTAGAGAAAGACATTACCCTGGACAGCTGGGGAAAGGAATGGGGACACCTTTCTGCATCCCTCAATATTTCAGTGTGAATTATTGCCTAAGTTGAAGAATGAGTAGCTGAATTGATGAAAATCTTGTTTTTCTCTTTCAGGTGTATTTGAAAAGAAAAATATAAAGGAAAAAGATAAAACACAAAATCAGAAGAAAGTCTACATGAGTCCCATGTACCTAAATTAAACAGCATGCCCTGTCTCAAAAGCCCACAGAGTTGATCCCACACGGTATCTGCCCAAAGCAAAGAAAAATTGGGTTTGCAGATGTAACATTTTGATACTGATGGAACATGACAAGATCCTTCTTTCAGACACTGTGAAAAATGTAAGAACAGGTTTTCTAAATTGAGAGAGAGAGTTGAGTAGAGTTCAGTATCTCTTTGGCAAAAACACTATCAATTTCTTCGGTTTCTTGGTAAATGTTTTATGTACTGAGTTGATACAGAAGTTTGACTAGTATAAGCCTCCAGTTTGATACATGCTCAGAGGTCAAAAAGTCACAGCAGTCTCTGTTACAGGCTGAGGACCCACCACAGAGGCACAAAAATATCTATGATGCTGCCACACTGTGGTACCTTCAGGGCCATATCACATGTAGCTCCATGTGAACAAATGTAGAAAAAAACTTAATGAAAACTTAATCATGAATCCAAGTTACCTAAATGATTCCAAAATATACATAAATCAACTTTCAACACAGATTAGTCTTAGTAAAATCAGAAATGCCATCTTCCCTTCAGTGCACTCTGTGTTACCAATCAGGCATCTTACAACACACATTAGGACACACTCCCAGCAGGAAAGGAATTAGCTGAAGCTGTCTCATCCCTTGGCCTGACCAAATAGCCTTAAATATTTAGTAAAAAGGTTTTAATTTTGAAGCAGTAGAAAACAGAAGAGAGGATTTGAAGTAGATGGCTGATTAGAGATAAAGTTCCAGGTTGGAAGAAAAAAAGCTAAAGTCAAGCCAAGAAACTTGGCCAAAATGCCAACATTTTGGAACTTGAGTCCATCTGTGGTTGATACTGATGATGGTAAATTTTATCCTGATTTTACCATCTACATGATGGCCCAGATGAAAAGTGAATGGAAGGAATGGATAGACCACACTGTGAGCTAAAGCTAGGGCATGGAGATAGGATTAAGGCATGTAAAAGGCATTAAGGATTGTGCTATGTCTGGCATCAGATATACTCTGGGAGAAAAACCTTTGAATTTCATGATGATTCAAGATACTGTTTTGGATCTTAAATATCTCCTATGGCCATGTACTGAAGGTTTGTTTATAGGCTCCTATCCCTGCTGGGAAGTGGAACCTTTCATTGGTGGATCCTAGTAGAAGACAGTTAGATCATTAGGGGAATGTCCATGAATGGGATGCTGGGACCTGACCACTTCCTTTCTCTCCTTTTTGACTTCCAACAATTATGAGGTAAGCTATGTCTGTAATGTGCTGCCATCATGATGCTCTACCTTTCCACAGGCCCAAAAGCAACAGCATCAACAAAACATGGATAAAAAATCAGCACACACGCTATGCTGTCAATCCTGATTGTCAGTCTGACTGGATTAAGAGACTGGGACCAGTGATGGAATTACAAGGGAACTATGCTCAATAGTGAGCTAACCCATTGGTGAGTTCATGGCTGAAGGAGCTATTTGAAGTGGATCATGAGGGTATGATGGTGGGTCTACATCAGGTCTAAGTTTCTTATCACTTGTCTTTCTCTCTGACCCGCAGATACCATGAATTCAGAATTTTTACCACCAAGTCAGTCTATCACATTCATTCTACACTGTAGCCAGCTGGCAAAAGTCTCCGGAACCATGAGCTAAAAACAAATCTTTTCTCTTTCAAATTGTGGGTGACAGCTAGGTTGTCCTGGTGACAGAAAACCTGCCCAATACACAAAATGATAGAAAGTTCTAGGTCTACTTGTCATCATTCTTTCAGTACTGATGTATAGGGGCTGCTCAGCACAGAACAAGAATGGGATAAATGAGGTACCTGGGATTCAAAATTTAAGGACATTTGCTTTTCAGCTCCTACAACTACAGGGTTGATACTATTTTATTATTATACAAAAAGCCTCCAAGAAATAGAATCCCTGTGGGCAAAAGTCTCAGAATTGGAGACAAAGGTTCCTTTTTCCCATTATTACAAATCATATATTCGTTATTTGGAAAAGATGATAAAATATAAAACTTCTTTAAACTTTCGGTGTTTGATCACAATTACTTTCCCTGAATTAGCTTTGGGATAATAAATACCCCACTTCCATGATGCATCAGCAGAACAAAGTAACAGACAATACTGCAGCCCCTGGAGCCTGACCACCTGGATTCAAATCACGGGCAGAAGATAACTAAATGCATAATCCTGTGCCCCAGTTTCCACATCTGCAAAATGGAGATAATAACAGGTCGTTTCTAATAAAGCTGAATGTGAATCAAGTGTATTACATGGTGTCTGATAGGCCTCAGTAAGTATTAGCTAGTGGCATATCCTAAAAATGTGCGAACAAACCCACTGCTACTCAGGGCAGAGTCCTAGTAATGATCCTCACAGTGACACTGAGGCACTGTAGTGGAAAAGGATTCCAATTTAAAGTCAGAAATCCTAAAAAAAAATAAAATAAAATAAAGTCAGAAATCCTTCCTTTTGTTTCTAACTAGCTGATGCTACTGTCACCTTCAACCCAAATAACTAAAAACAGTCTAACTCTTCCCCTTACCCTCTTAATCCTTCCTCATGATCTTCATACCCTCTGATCATCTCCTCCTGAAGAAAGGTCCTTTAAAAACACATATCAATGTAATGGGAAAGAAGGTTCAATTTGGCAATCCAAGCAGAGTTCTGGAGATGGATAAGTGGTCATGATGGCTATACAATAAGGTATTTAACTACTAAACTGTACAATTAAACATAGGTAAAAAGATGACATTAATATCATATGTATCTTACTGCAATTTTAAAATTCCTTAATTCAAAAATAAAAGATGTATATCATATCAGGTCACTCTTATGTTTCAAACTCAGTAGAAACAAAATCCAAAACTACTTTCATAGCCTAGAAAACTCCTGGAAATCTCATCTTTCTTCTCTCTCTCTCTCTCCTCCCTTTTTGTGCCTGCACAGAAATGTGATGGAAATAAAACTTGATCCCCAATCATGCTTCAGAAAGCTCTAAATGTTCTCTTTCCACCTCTGCCTCCTGTTCCAACTCATGTCTTCCACTTATCCATCCAGCTTCCACCAACCCAACTTTTCTGTTTCTTGAGCTTGCTCCATCCAGTCCTGGCACACTTGAATGCTTTTACGTGTGTTTATTTCTTTCTTCCTACAGCACTTGACTCCAGCCTCTTTTTGCTTCTTTTTTATCACCCTAGTCTCAGGCCAGAGCATCATGTTCTAACCTGAGCCTGGGCCGACATTCTCCTCCTGCTTTCAATTCTCTCTGAATACATGCAGGTAAATTCTGAGGCCCATGGAAAAAGTGGTATAGCTCCCGTGTAGCAATATCATCCATGGAAATGTTCCCGGTTTGGGACCTTCAGATTAACTCACTCATTCTGTTTCACTCTCCAAATGTCTTTGTTTCCCCAGTAGGTCTACACTGCCTTCCTCTTCACCTGTGCAGAAAAATCACTTCTGCTTTTCAGAGCACTAAATACTCCAAAAGGTGTTCTCCTGGCTGCAGTGAAACAGGA
The DNA here is from genome assembly GCA_004026965.1 of Petromus typicus. Lineage (NCBI taxonomy): Eukaryota > Metazoa > Chordata > Mammalia > Rodentia > Petromuridae > Petromus > Petromus typicus. The sequence goes on from PVIR01010217.1 coordinate 11,268, forward strand.
CTTCCTTTTGGAAGTGTCTCCATCCCACCAGGACTGAGCAGGGCTCTCTTTCCTCTCTGCGTGGTTTTGCCAATTTTATACTTACATCTCATTCATTGTCATGAGACTAAACTAGACTCCCAGAAAGAGAGGAGCTTCCTCTGTCACTCTCACCCCTGGACTATCTATACAACCTTAGCTGAAACACCTTCACAAAGTAGGGCTTGGGAAACATTTACTGAGTGAATAAATGATCTCAGTCTGACCTGACCTCCGGAGTAACCAGCTCCTGATTCCAAGTTGGTGATATCCCCCCTGTGGGGGCTACTGCTCATGGGCAGAGAATCCAGATGAACTGAAATGGAAGCTTGGCCTACAGCACCTCTTTCTGGGAAAAAGGTGGCTACTGTGACTTCTAAAAGATTATATAAATGCTTATGCTGGTGGTTCTCAAGGTGAGGTGCCCACGGCTGTAGCATCAATGTTACCTACATTCTTATGAGAAATGCAGAATCTGGGCCCCACCTCTGACTGACCAACTTAGATCATGGAGAGGGGCTAGAAGCCTGTTTTAATTTCTTAGTGATTCTGACACATGCTCACGTTCGAAAACCAGAAATTTTAGCAACTTTTTAGATCTCCTCAGCTGTTGTAGCTCCAAAGAGTGGTCCCTTTATCTGATTGTTTCATATAAGATCATTCCTTCTGTGATTATCTATTTTTCCAAATGGGTAACTAACTACCTCATTAATTTCAGAGAATTCCTGTAGGTTTTCTTTCTTTTAACTTTGTTTCAAGTTATCATCTTCTCTCCTTCATGCAAAGTACCAATAAGACTAGATTACAGTCCACAGCATCCCCACTGTCCTATGAACAGTCTTAGCCTTTGGATGTTTAGAGGTTGCTCACGGGAACTCGACAAGATTTGTGAGCCAGGGAGCTAACAGCTGAATTCATCAAAAGAGAGATGTTGTATACAGTGGCCTCAGCAAAAAGACAAGGAACAACATGATGGGCAGAGGCTACAGGAAGGACATCTTTTTCTCAATTTCATGCCCAGTAGGCTGGTAATTTCATCACAAGCATCAAAAGAAATGGTATAGGATAGTAGTTTGCAAAGTGTGATTTCCAGACCAGCAGCAACAACATCATTAAGGAACTCTTTTAGACATACAAGTTCTCATGTGCCACCCCAGACCCTCTGAGGCAGAAACTCTGAGGATGGACCCTGCAAGTTTGTTTAAAGGACACTGCAGGTGACTCTGACATGTGTTCAACTTGGAAAACTCCTAGTTCAGTAAGTAAAAGTATGGACTTGCACATGACTCACAGGGAGCTGTTTGCTCCCTGGCTCACAAATCTCATAGAGTTCTTCTACACATCCTCCAAACATCAGACTTGAAGCCTAGGTTGGTGAAATTAGGCAAATTACTAAATGTTTTTGTGTCTCGGTTTCTTTATCTACAAAATGAAGATAATGATATAGCGTACCCCAAAAGCTTTTTAGAATGTCTAAGTGGAGATGTATAAATTCCTAAATTAGTCTTGGGATATATAAGGACTTAATATAAGGCAATTTTCTTCTTTCTTCCTTCTCTCCTTCTTTCTCCTCTTCTGATGCTACTGGTTCACTTTTATTGTCATCACCATCATTATCATTATCATCATCATTAGCAGCAGCAACACTGGAGACTAAGAGACTAAAGCAGAATCACCAGATCCAACGTTTCCAGTTAGCCAACCAGTGGCTCACATGCCTTCCCTGGGAAAAGAGTGAGGACTACTACTTGGGCTTCTACACTCATAGCAGTCTTCCCAGGTGTAGGAGGCTACTCGGCACTGGCCATGATTCTGCCAAAAACCAGTAATGGGCCATTTGGTTTCTAACCAAACCTGCATATCTTGCACCTAAAAGGAACATTTTCTAAAAATCCAAAAAATGGCAAATGTCAATCTCTACACATGAACTTAGTAATATCTCTTCTGGAAGAATACATAACTTAAAAGATTAAAAGCGAAAAGAGGGAGCAGTGATGGTGAGAGATTCAGTCCTTGAAGTTGTTACTCACACTTTCTGAACACCCCTCCATGTGACAGCCTTAGAGTATTATGGACAATTTACTCAGCCAACACTCACCTGTACAAACCTTCTATAAAATGCAGATTCAACCTCCAATTACATCTAGCTTCCATTCCCAACAGTAATCAGAGCTTATTGTAAGTTTTCTCAATTTAACCATTTGAAGTCTTTATTGACCTTCCGAAGAATTGCTTCTGAATCTGAATATAGGCTTGCAGCCTCTCAAATGCCTGGGCTTCACTTGGTATTTTCTTCATTATATTTGTATCAGAGATGTGTCCCTCTGGGATCATCAACTTTTTTATTGTCCTTTTATTTTCTCTTATCCCAGAACAAAGAAATAGCCAGGAATGCATAGGGCAGAGGTGATGGGCGAAGCAGAAAGTGGTTGCTTGATATTAGCAATACAAGGGAGTATTTCATAAGGATTGAGAGAAATTAAGACATGTGGGATGCTTACACAGAATAGGGAAGCTCAAGAAAATTCAAAGCATTGCTTCATCCAGAAATACAGCATGTAAAATGCAGCTATTTCATGACTGAGAAGCTCTGAAAGCTGTAATGACAGCAAGAAACCCAGAGGTGATAGCAGATAGAAAATTAGATATTGGTTTGCAGCACAGTATTATGTTATTGTTTAGGAAGTAGGAAAGGTACTTTTTAAATGAAAAAAGAAGTCCTCAGACACTATGGTTGGAAAACAGCACTCTGGTTGGCTGCCTCATTACCTACAGAGACATTGAGACAGGGGAAAACTGAAGAGTGTCCAGACAGGAGCAGTACAAACCGGGACTGGCAAGCAGGAAGACAAGAGGAAACATAACACAGCTGAAAGTGAGCAGACGATGAATACTGGAAAACTCCTGTCACCAACATGGAGGGTTACGTGGCCTTCAACGATGCCATCTGAATTAGCACCTTGTAAGTGTAATTAAGAAATTCATGATGTGAACTGAAATCTTGGTAGCTCTGGGCCATGCATATTCCACTGGGGTGCAAGTAAGTAGCAGACCTTGCCATTCCTGCTGTCTTTGTTTGGGATGCTCTTTCCCTTGAACATGGCATGACCAGCTCCTCCAGTACTCCAGATCCCAGCTCAGATATCACCTGCCTACTCAAAGAGGATGTGACCTCTCTAGACCATCTTCTCCTTCCACCTAGGGGAGCCACCCTTACCTCAATGGATCTCATGGACTAAGGTGAAATTATCTTCTTCACCAGATTATTTGTTAACTTCATATCTCTTGCTCTTCTGCAAGGATGTTTGCCCCATAAAATCAAGAATCTTGTCTGTCACAGTCACCACTAGATGCCCAGTACTAATTATCCCAATGACTTCTCATGCACATAATATAGTTAAAATATGCCAGAAGCTTTTCTGAGCATATTAACTTATTTGGTTCACACAATCTAGATGTTTTATCTTCACTTTTTGCAGAAGCATCTTCAGGCTTACAGTAGTTGGATGACTTCTCCCGAGTTTCACACCTTGAGGCACTGAGGTTGGAAACTGAATCCTGGTACCTTAACTCTGGTATCCGTGTTTTTAATCAACACACTATTCTGCACTTCTGGGAATGTTCATTCAATAAATATTCATAGATAAATGAAAAATTGGTTCATAATCAATGAGGCTCATCCTCAATGAATGAGGACTTGAATCCAGAACACCTGCTATCATAAACAAGTAATATATTGAAGTTTCGCCAGCTCTGTTCAGGACAGTTCCTGAGCACCAGCCTTTAGGAATTACTCAGCTGTTATGCCCCAGCTGCACCCAGCTGTTATGCCCCATTCTGACTACCTGTGTGATGCTGAAGAGGGCCTCCATGCCCTGCGCTGCCAGGAAGGCCTCCTTGCCAGACCAGAGGGTGGTGATGTGCTTGAGGCAGAGTAGAAGCCCTCGGCGGATCAGCACGTAGGTGTTGGTTGTGTCATGGCTGTGCCAGTCCTGATGCAGCCTGAGCAAGCTGGTGACATAGCCTCTGTTCACTGCCCTCCGGCTGTTTGACCCTGAAGACAAAGGAAATAAGCCATGTCAGTCACAGGCTCCCCAGAGGAGACCTGTCTCAGAGCGTCTCCTACAAGATATCCATGAATCATAAAAAGAATAGTAACTGTCCAGTATAAAATGCTAGCAGATGTCACCTTAACCAAGAGATTGAAGTCAACACCACCAATAATGTGATAGTTTTAATGTGTCCCCAAAAAGATATGCTGAGAACAATATAGTATCACTTCCATGGTATTCCTGCCAAAAACATATAACCTGAATAAAATTATAAGGCAAGTCAGCAAACCTAAAGTGAGTACACTATAGAATATTTGACCTATATTTTTCACAAATGTCAAGACCATACAAGGAAAGGAAAAAGCAACATTGTGGAATCAGGGCTAAAGGAGATTAAAAAAACCTAATACTTAAGTACTACTGTATATAATGATAACTTAGTGTCATGCCAAAAAATAAATTTTCCTTTTGCTATAAAAGGCCTTAGTGGGACAACTGCTAAAATTTGAATAAGGTCAGCAGATTAGCTAATATTGTGTCAATGTTTATCTTCAGATTTCTATAAGCTATGATTATGTAAAAAATGCTTTTGTTTTGAGAAAATAGGAGTATTCACAATAGAAGTATGTGAATGTAAGTAAAATATTTTCAAGGAAAAAATATTGTTGCAAAAGAGGACTGGGAGATAGACAGAGATTTCCATTAGATTCTTATCCTTCTTCACTGAATCTCAGTAGAGACCTACTAGAGATCCACTGAGAAAACACAGCCAGATAAGAAAGATCAAGTGAGATACTTTATCTGAAACGCTGATGTATGTAGATGTGTTTCTGTCTATTGAGCTCCTTGTGATACTCAATGGATTGATATCTTCTCAAACTGACATGGGAAGCAGAAGTCTGGCTGCCAACTAGGAAGAGTTCAAACTTCTTGAAGACAGTATGTTTTGCCAATTTGAGCAGATTCAGACCTTATAGGGAAAACAAGGGAGCTCCCAACGGACAATCAGATAAAAGTTCATTGTTCGGCCAGATTGTCACCTGTGCCTTGCTACCAAAAACAAACTCCTCAATCAATCTGGGGGCTTGAGTCAGTTCAGGTGAAGACCCATTGACCCCAACACACAAAGATATTCTGTCTCTCATGTCTTCATTCATCTCTACTACAGTGTTTGCTGGTCCAAACCTGTTTAATATACTTTCTGCCCCTACATCCATTGGCCTAATTTAAACTGTTCGAAATCCCACTGTACACCAGCCTTTGGCCTGATGGAAACTTCTGTTCCCTGGATGTCATTGAGATATGGCCAACTTGCACCACAACCACAAACCAAACCCCAGCCTGTCTAACCCTGCCAGCCAGGATGGAATCCAGTGGCCAATGTAAGACTCATTAAATAAATCCTCATTTCATGAGTGTTTATTTAAACCAGCCAATCCACAGCCACTGTAGGAAAATCTAAGGACTTTAACAAAGGCCTGGTCACACCTGATCTCTTCTTTCTACCTTTGGTTGAACTCCCTTCAAAATTTTCAAACTTGTGTCCATCCCTCTTCTCTCCAGAATCCCTGACTATAAATCCTTCTGTTCTGTAATTTTTTCTGTTGTGCTGCCCCCTGAGTCTCATTTGATGCATCACACTGGTCACCAGTATCCTACTGAGTGGTCATCCTGGCTTATGACTAGACCAGACCAAGTCAGAAAGAAAGAACTCATAAGAAAATGGATTGACTCAGGCCAGGAAAGGAAGTTCCCCACAGATAATGCTACTCAACAAGAGGATGGACTTGGTGGATCACTTGAAGTCTCGAGGCTGCTGCACACTCATCCCAGGAATGCCAAGGTCCCAACCAAAAGCGGCTTGTGGAGATGAGCGGGTCATGATGCTCCCTGTCCTCTGATTACAGGCTTACAGAATGTTTTTATATTGTCTGCAAAAATGTTTCCTTGTATTCAGTTAACCTTCCCCCTTCTTTTCCCAAGGCTAGCTATTATGGTCACCACCTCCGCATGTACATTATGGAAGCCTATGTGATTCTAATAAACTTTGCTATCATCCATCAGTTGGTAATCCTGTCAGCTACTTAACTGATAGCCATTTTGTTGTCCATGATTATCGGCCGTCAGCTGGTGAATGGCTATCAGCCATCCACTGATAGAATTCCTGGTCTCCTTCCCCCTAGAGGGAAGAACTCAACAATGAACTCCACTGAAAATATTTAAAGAGAGGTCAGGAGTACACCCAGTGTAATCTCATATTGGGACTTCTTTCTATCTGATGAAAAGACATAACCAAGAGCATTCAGGGTTCCCTTGACATTTTCCACACCATGATTTCCCTGTGTCACACCAATATTCCTGGTGGAGGCCTCTCATGAAACCCTATCTTATGGATCTAATTTTTTTTCAAGATGTGGTTTGAATTACCTTTGAAGAAACATAAAGGCAAGAACTGCCTATGATATCTCCTTTTCAGATTCACCTCCCTGAAAGACTGGACATTCTGCCAGTTCAGACCTACCCAGAGGCTAACTGGTCACCTGGGAACCCACAAACTGGGCGCACTTCAGGGCTCTAACCAGCTGAGTCTTGGCCATAAATACCTACATCTTTTCACTCTGCTGCTTCAGTGCTGCATTTCTCAATTATTCAAGCCATTCACATTGGTTTAGAGACAATTTGTGCTTCTGGTCTCATGGGTGTGAGAGAAGATCCCTGAGCTGGAACCAAGATAAGGGAAATTTCACCTCAAAGCCAGATTCACCCTTAAGACCATGTACATGTACAGGAGTGGAAAAATAATGTAAAAATTCAGTGCTTTATTCCAGAGGTACTTTCTCATAATATTAATGGAATATTTTTTGCTTGTTTATAAAATTCTAAGTTGTCAAGCCTCACTGAGCTCCACTGAGATTTTTGGACCCATTTGTATAGCTGATTTTATACATTTTTTCTTCTTATAATGTTCCACTCAGCCATGACCCTGAACTGAGAGTGATGAGCTCTATGTACCCAGTGATGTGTTTGTAGCAGGCTTAAATCACCTTCATTATCTCCTTCAATGAATTATTCTTCTGTATCAAAAATATTTCTCTTCTTGGCTGGTCCCAGCCACAAAGCACTAGAATTCTTTATTGCCTAAATGATGTTTCAGCTTATCCAATATCTGATTCTTTTAAAAAACTGAGTATTAAGTAGGAGCCATTAAAGGAAACTATCTGTCAAAAAGGTGCCACAAAGGCAAATAGAGAGCCCAGGGCCCCTGGGCAGAACAGGGTTAAGGACGTTTGTCTTTTACCAATTTTAAGGATATGAAACTGATAGTATGTTATCCTAATGACCATCCATTACTCTTTTTTGGGTGAGGAAAAGGGAAATAATGAAAAAATAATCTTTAATTGTCTGAGAGAAAAATCCCTTATCAAATCTCAATGATTTTATTCATGATTTCCTGTTAATCTCCACCAAGCTGTCATGTTTACTAACATCTGAAATTGCTAAACCCCTTCCTCCCTGACCCTACATCAGTCAATCTTTCTCTGCAAAGGGCTCGAGAAGTTTTGGAAAAGTCAATACATATCTAACACCTGCCAAGAAGAGATGCATCATACTGAGGAAGAGCAAATGCAGAGAATGAAATGAGGGTTGCTGTGATCAGCAACTTAGAAGAGTTCTGGAAGGTTTGAGAGGTAAACACTGCTTCTCAGCAACGGAAATATCAAGGAGAAAATGTCAGTTTTCGAATGGGGTTATGTCTGAGCTCAGCGTTTGGGAGTGGAGTGGGAAGCTCCAGGTCCCCCGGCCCTCTTCAGAACAGGACCCCTCCTCAGTAATCAGGTGCTGTAAATGGCTTCCTCCCAAGACTTCTTGGGGAAATTTTTTCCTAAGTTGATTAGAATTTTCTGGCTGTTTGAAAGCTGCAGTGGGATGGATTATCAGAGAGGAGCTCCAAGGGCCCATAACTTCAGCCACTTGTCCCTAATACCTGCCCCACCTCACAGGAACTCTCTCTACTTCCTTTGGACCCCAAGGCTCCACCTTCCATTCTCTGCCAGCCTCCTGCCTAAAGTCATTGTTCTGCTTTCCTGTGGCAAATCCAGAAATAATAGGAAATTTATTTTTTTTCCTCACTGCCAATTCAGCCTTCCTTCCTAGTCTTGTCTCCCCAGTTTATGTCCTCTGAGGGGCTTACATGCGGCAGATTCCCAGTGTGAAATGTGGTCTAGTGATAGCCTTATTTGAAGCACAAGATTTTTGGGGTTTTTTGTTTTGTTTTGTCTTGTTTTGTTTTGTTTTGTTTTTTGAGACAAGGTCTTGCTTTTGTAGTTCTTGCTGGCCCTGAGCTCAGCCTTGAATTACAGCAATCCTCCTGCCTCTGCCTCATAGGTGCTGGGACTACAGGCATGAGCCACCATGCTCAGTACTGTGGTACGTGGTTCTGATTGCTGGTGGGAGTGAGTCTCCATGTCCAGCATTGCTTTATGTGATTACCAGGTGTCAAACCTGGGTCCCTGCACTTGCAAGGCAGGCGCTGGAACCAATGAGCTAAATCCCTGACCCAACCATAGATTTTTTTTTTTTTGAGACGGGGTCTCGCTTTGTGGTTCAGGCTGGCCCTGAGCTCAGCCTCCAACTCACATCACAATCCTCCTGCCTCTGCCTCCCAAGTGCTGGGATTACAGGCGTGAGCCACCATGCCCGGCACTGTGGTATGCGGTACTGGTTGCTGCTGGGTGTGGGTCTCCACACCCAGTATTGTTATGTGGTTACCGGGGAATCGAACCCAGGCCCTTGCGCTTGCAAGACAGGCGCCAGAACCACTGAGCTAACTCCCCGGCCCCGCAACCATAGATATTTTTAACTGAAGTTCAAATGTTCTTCTTTCATGTATTCCCCATGGATGCAGACTTTTACACTTAAGTAAAAACAAAAACAAGTAAATTTATAGAAAAACTGGAAAGGAATGTGCCAAGATAACAATGGCTCTTAATGGAGGAGGTGGGTATTGATCCTATCTGCTTGTTTAGATTTTTACAATTTTTATTTCCTATATGTCCTACAATGCACTTTAATAACCAAATGGAGGATAGAGGTGTGACCCTATGACTGTAGTTACAAATTAGTGCCCCACAGACTTTACAGTGGCCAGGCCTTTTGTTAGTGTTTATGCACAAGGACCTGATGAGGAGACCTGCAGGTTACCATAGCAACCAACTCACCTTTTTTGTCTTCCCCCATCTCTTCAAAAGCGAATTACCTGCCTAACCCCTGAAGGCACTGGAGAACAGAACCATCTTTATAAAGATACAGTATTTTTCCTCTAAATAGGAAAGCCAGAAACCCTTCAAGACTCAAAGAACTGAATTTCTCCAGGGGAACTTGGGGCCCAGTGACAGCTGGTGGGGAGAAATGCTTGTTCTCATAGACTATTACACCAGTGAGCAGCCACCGCTCTGCCCATCTTATTTGGCCAACTAAAGAAGTTGTTATCACTGAATTATATTTCCCATAACTGGAAACAATATCATTCCTTTTAGGGTGAAGGGATGATCTCCAGCAGGAAAATGTGGCACCTGATAACAGAGGAACAGATGGACACCAACAGCCGCCCTCCAAACACAAGACATACAAATTAGTGTGGACCTCTACACTCATCTCACCAAGAGCATGGACCCTGCCCTGCTCTGCTGCTCCTGATCTCTGGGCAGGTCCCTTAGCTTTCTGCTTTTCTGGGATCATGCCCTGGGCCAGGGGCTCCTCCACATTCTACCTTGAACATGGTACTTCACAACCTCTACCACCCAATTTTTGTTGAGAAATACAATATGTCTTCTTTGTGGGCCTTTTGAAAGAATTAAATGAGCTAACGCATAGAAAGTTCCACACCCAGTGCACAGTCAGCACTCAATACCTATTGTCCATGAAAATTATCTTCCAGCAGATTAACACCATCTGTTCATTATTCCAGTATCTCCTCTATTATTACACACAGCAAAGTGCCAGCACTTAGGATAGAAAGAAATTCCTTTGGCAGCCTCATGCACGAATAGGAACTGCAGGATCCTAAAACCACTTATTTGAACTCTGGCTATATCACTGACTTGCTGTGTCACTTTGATGAAATTACTAGCAATTGAGTTTCAATATAAGCCCTCCAAAATTCAGATGCTACCAAAAACATTAACAGGTTGAGCTTATAAAAAGTGTTTAGGGCACAAAGGCTCTTCCTCACAAATAAGATTAAGAGCTTTACACAAGAAGTTTCTGCTGGTTTGTTCTGTTGCCTTCCACCCCCTGATAGCAAAGGTGGTTCTGCACAGACATCAGATTCCAACGCTTTGGTCTTGGACCCCCTAGTCTCCAGAACTATGAAAAAACAAAATCTCTAATCTTTATTAATTACCCAGTCTTAGGCACTCTGTTATAGCAACACGAAATGGACTAATACAAACATTCTGAACTATGTTTTATCATTTGTAAACACTAAACCAATATAAAAAAGATGAGGCACTTTCTTTACAAATCCACTGTGAAAACCAAATATATATAGCACAGTGTCTGGCAGAGACCACATGCTCAATAAATTGTAATTCCCTTCGCTACAAAGATAATATCCAAAAGTAGCATATCTTTCACCAGTGAGAAAAGCCCTAGGCAAAGTCTCTGTAGTTGACTTCTCACCTCAGAGTAAGCACCAGTCATCCATTCCTGCCTATCTGTGCTGAGATGCCCCCATACCACATGGAGAATCATACCCCATTTCATCACAGGTTCCCCTACAAGTCACTTTCACATTATAGACCCTTATACTTCCACTGTCTGGAAAAATGTACTGGTTTCTCTTACCCTATAGCTTTTTCACTAGCCTAGTTAATTCTCTAAGATCCATTTGATTGGTGAAGGCTATATGTTTAATATTAAGCACTCTGCCCTTAGTAAGACCTATTTACTTAAGAATAAATACAAGGATTTAAGGCCCTCTGTTATTCCTAAGGACAGAAATGTGACATACAGTGTCCTGGGAAAATTTTGCCTCGGAAGATTAAATAACTTTATCATTTGTTTAGGGACTTCCTAAAACTCCATTTGTCTGAACGTTTGTTTTGTTTTGTTTTGTTGTTTTTGTTTTTTGGGGGTTTATTTTGAGACAGGGTCTCACTTTGTAGTTCAGGCTGGCCCTCAGCTCAGCCTCAAGCTCACATCACAGCAATCCTCCTGCCTCTGCCTCCCGAGTGCTGGGATTACAGGCATGAGCCGCCATGCCCGGCACTGTGGTATGTGGTACTGGTTGCTGCTGGGCGTGAGTCTCCACGCCCAGTATTGTATGTGGTTACTGAGGATCAAACCCTGGTCCTTGCACTTGCAAGGCAGGCTCCAGAACCACTGAGCTAACTCCCCGGCCTGATTTGTCTAAACTTTTGACAGTTCAGCTTGTCCTTTTCAAGGTAGAAGTCCCCTTCCCCATACCTAGGAACACTCAGCAGAGCTCATCAGACTCCCAGTACCCTCTGAGGTTTGCTTCAGAGTTCTCTCCCCACCTCATCCCTGCACAATTACATCATTAGATCATCCCAGTATCAGTCAGAACCTCACGTGCAAAGATTGGCTTTGAACCACAGCACTTAAACCCTGTCATATCCTACCCTTGGACTCCTCACTCAGAGACATTACTGAGACTCGAGATAAGGATGTCCCTAATGACAACACACAGGACCCTTGCCTTCCTACATGTGGTTTCAGAGAAGCTTACTTTGGTGATCCTCTTAGGGAGTCAATTTAGGTGCTATTTCTGGACAAAATTCCCTTTTGCCAAAGCTTCTAAATCACATTACCAGAACAAGGGGCTGCCTACGTTCCCCTTCATAACACCAGTTACTAAAACTATGAGTGTTTATTTACTGCATGCTTCCTATATATTTAGCACCACATGTATCGTTTTATATGGATCATCTCATTTGTCTCGTAGAAGTGCTTTGAGATAAGAATTATTTTTCTGCTTTTACAGATGAAGATGCAGAGACCAAGAGAAGTTAAACAGCTTATTTAAGTCCACAGAGCTTATAAATGACATCTCGAGGATTCAGATGGAATCCTCCATCTACTCCAAAGCTTACATCCCATCTCATCCCCAAAGCCCTCAAAGCCTGTTAGCATCGTTCATGTTTTTCTGCATCCAGATACAGACACTTAACTTACCACTAAAACCAGCTTGGAAAAGGTCTCTGAAAGGCTTATGGAGATAAAACTAGCAAAACACACAGAGCCTGGGGGTCTGGGAAAGACTGCCTTTCAGCCAACTCCTTTCTCCATTTCCCCTGCTTTTTCCCAGAACTCTGAACTGTGGTAAAAGGTAGATTTTTAGTAGGAAACTCAGATTTAAATACTTACCTAAATGGCCTGTGGCCTTTTGCGTCACCAGAGGCTGCATGTGGGGCCTGGTGAACATCCAGCCAGTGACTCTGGGAGGCCAGCCCAGAAGTCAGATCCAGACAGAGGGGACACAGAACAAGTCAGCTGTCCACCCTCCCCCTCCCCACTGCTGCCCACAGTGGCTCCTGCTCAGAGGAGGAGCAGCACAGCACACTAAAGACACATACTAAAATATAACTAATGTTAATGTCATCCGCAATGGAAATTATACCCGATTATCATTAGCTCAAATAAGAATAATGATGCTGAATTCATTTACAGGTATTTCCCTTTGTAAAGCAGATACATTTCAGTAAACTTGGCTATAAAGTAAACACTGGTTTCAAGCAAATCTTGCTTTACCATTGAATGCCTTTATAAAATTAAAAAGCCTTTTCCCAAACTCCAGAAATACTGGCTGAGATGAGCAAGAGATTTACACTTCACAGCATGATTTTAAAACTAGATTTATCTACTCGTTTTTAAATCAATTTATTCAGTACCTGTCACAGACATATTTCCAAACCAGAGGAACTTCTCCACTCTGAGGAAAGATTTGGGATCCACACCTTCCTCTTCCTCCACACGCCCTGCTCTTCCTCCTGCCTTTGGGGGTACACTGGCTCGTAAAGGGTCTGAGACAATAACACTGCACTTACTATGGGAATGGCTAAACACCCTGTAGTTCAATATTCTGCATCCCACATGGTGAATCAATCTCACGCCATATTTTTTTTTCATTCTAAAGCAGGTTTTTTCCCAGAATCAAGGTGGTCTCACCAATGATGGGGTCTCCCTCTCAGCAGCACACTGAAAGCAGTGCACTTTACAATGGGCATCTTAGGTACAAGGATATATGATTTATTTTTTAGTATTAGTACTTTGAAAAACCTCTAAAATGAGTTGATTCCTGACAATAGGCATCCTGTTAAAAGGTTTGTGTTGCATATGCAAATAGAGCCCTTTGTCCTGAAAATCAGATTTTGCTCCTGCTAACAGCAAATTACAGTCTGAAACCAGTTCACACACCCGAACCCAAGGCACCACCATTTGTGCATTCAGCAACAGACACTGTTTAGAGCCTGTGGTGTTCCAGTGTGTGTCAGGCACTGGCACAGGCACTGAGGATACAGCAGAAAACAAAACAGACCAAGTCTCAGCTCTTTTGCAGCACATGTAGCCACAAAGAAATTAGGAGATATGGAGAATAAGTAGGCATGCAACAAGAAAAATAAACCGAGTAATTTCAGGTAGTGGGTGACAAGTGAAAATACAGCAGTGACGCTGGAGTGACAAGGTGGGGTGGCTGGTTCACACTAGGTGATCAGGGAAGACCTTTGCAGATACAGCATTTGAGCTACAACCCAAGAAACCAAAAGCAGAAAAACAAAGAAACACTTGAAATTGCAAGGCATGGCAAATGGAAACATCAAAAACTGGGAGAATACAAATAATAAAAAGTCCAAGAGTGAAACCCTGGTCTCCTAAGAGAAGCAAAGACAGTACAGGACAGCTGGAAAGGCAGTCAGGGTGGAGGATGTGTACCTCCACTCTCTCAGATCTGTCCCAGCAGGGACGGGAACACGTCAGGCTCAGATTTTCTACTTTCTTGCTGTTATTTCTGTTTGGCATTTGTTCAAGAAAACCCCTTTGGAATGAGTGCCTTGCATGAAGTCGTGCACAGGAGTTCTCCCTTATTCTGAGCCTAGACTCTTGGTAGGGGAAGAAGCAAGGACCCAGGAAATGTCACTATTTCTTCTGGATCCCTGAAAAAAAAAGCCTTCTGCCAAGTGTTACTGAACTGTTTCCACTGTCAACTTATTAGAAGATGACACTTAGAGAAGACAGCTAGATTTACACCAGGAGGGAGAAAAACAGGCATGTCTCCCCCTGCCTTTCCCTCTCAAGTGATATGGGAACACCTGTCTGTCCTGGCACCACGTGACTGGGGTCAGAATGCAGACAGGCAATATGGGATGTGGGAAAACAAACATGGATGGTGTTACAAACACTGCATCTGGATGGAATTAGTTCATACTGTACAGTCTCCAAGCCTGGAGGGTATAAGGAGGAGGCAAGGAGCCAAAGTATCCACGCCCTTAGTCTTACCTCACTCACAGTGCACCACTGGGAAATCCCAGAACCTTGGAGCACCACCTTTACTCTGTCACTCTTGATCTCTCTATGCTCTTTCCTGCCTCCTGGATAAGACTGGTAACAGCCTCCTTCTTCCAGATTGGATGCTTCATTCCTATTTAAAAACTGCGATGACTCTGAAAATCTGGAAGGCCTAGGTGCTAAGAGGGGTCAGGGGTTCTCTGTGTCTCACTGTATAGGGAGAGGAGTTGCCATCCTCTGTACCCTGGGGTGAGAGAAGAGGGGTGAAGGAAGAAGCTGAGAGAGCTTTCCATCCCCCAACATCACCAGAGTGGGTTCACTTTCATCATTTATATATAGTGATTCTTCAAAGGATTTTACTCAAAAATAAATAACTTGTGGGCCAGGGATATAGCTCAGTGGTTCTGGCGCCTGTCTTGCAAGCACAAGGACCTGGGTTCAATCGCCAGTAACCACATAACAATACTGGGCATGGAGACTCACCCCAGCAGCAACCAGTACCACATACCACAGTGCCGGGCGTGGTGGCTCACGCCTGTCATCCCAGCTCTCAGGAGGCAGAGGCAGGAGGATTGCTGTGATGTGAGTTTGAGGCTGAGCTCAGGGCCAGCCTGAACCACAAAGCGAGACTCTGTCTCAAAAAAATAAATAAATAAATAACTTGTACCTTTTTCTAAAAGGCTGGAATGAAATGAAGAGATAGATTTCATCTCAATATACCAAGTGTAACTACACGTCTCTGGGCAGGTGAGCCAGCCATTCTGAAGCCTAGTGACTTGTGTCGACAGCAGTCTTTCACAACTTCACACTGCAGACATTTGGGACTGGATATAATTTGTTGTGAGACTGTCCTGGGTGTTGCAGGGTGTTTACCAACAGCTTGGCCTCTACTCAGTAGATGCCAGGAGCACCGCTGCCACAGATGGGACGATCAAAAATGTCCCCAGACCTTTCTAAATAATTCCTTGTCTTACCATGAGAAAGAATCACAGCAATAAAATAGTTAAACATTCACCTGTACTACAGGATTATGGTGGGGATTAAATGAGACAGTATAGAGAGGTACTCTGTAATCTTCTAGTTTTAGAAGTTCAAAGGAAACACTTGATGTACATCTTGACATTAATAAATAATTGTCCAGTCAATCCTGAACGTGATAAGGAATCCACCATGTACCTTCAGAGCCATGAGATGTTTATCTTTTTGTCTATCTCTTTAAATCTTTGTGATACTTTATCTTTGTCAACCCATAGGCACTCATCAATTATGCCAAGATGTTACAAATTCTAAAATGTACAGTTTACTACTCAGCAGGCCTGGGAGTTAACCCTTGACTCCCTAGAACTAAAACAAAATAAGGACATAGGGATCAAATGAACAGAGCTCTGTCTCCATGCGATCGCTTATTTATTATTTTGTTCACTCAGCTAAACTTCCTCTGCATGTCCACTGTATAAAACACTTTTGAGTTGATGGTTTGAAAAACAAGGATTAATGGGACGTGGTCTCCAGGGCTGTGGTTCACGCAGTATAAAACAGAGGCTCAGAAAACTGTCCATAGCCTGTTTTTATAAAGTTTTATGAGAACACAGCTATAGCTATTCACATATTGTGTACAGCTGCTTTTGGCCTTGCCAAGCACAGACAAGACCTGCAACAGGAACTGTGTGGTCTATAAACCCTAAAATATTTACTGTCTAGCCCTTTGTCAGATAAACTTCCATGGCAAAGACAGACACAGGAAATAGTCAAATATCATTCAACACAGAGAAGATCTCATTAGGCTAATTCAAATTTCCACAGAGTGTATGTCCTTGTGTCATCAACTCCTGAAGCTTCTAGGGTTTTCAACGTTGTGGCAATGATGAGTTAATTCTTTACAGAGATTAACTAAAGCCCCATACTATACTCCCACACACAGCACCTTGATTAGATGTCACTGATTATCTGCAGAAGGGACAATTATCCTTGATAACACTTAAGGCAAGTGCAGCCCGGGGTCACTGAGGAACTCTCTCTGTAGTGGCCACATTTGACTCCACACAGTTCAGTGAGAACCTGCATAGTGACCACTCTGCTAACACCGTTCTCTAGTACATTTTGCCCTTTCAGAGTTTGTGCTTACAGAAAACACACACCCCTGTCATACACAGACCTGAGCTTCTTTGGACACATTTACTATGTTATCAAAGGATCACCATTGCCCAGACCTCCAGACAGATAATCAGACAAAGAGAAAGATCTGCAGACAGAACGAGGTCTTCACAGCATCACCTGCACAACAGCGTGCTATATAGATATAAGAACTAGCACTGGTCACAATCACAATAGGGTCCTATGTTTTGTATCCATTAGTTTTGTATGAAGTGGGAAAAACTCACCACCGCAGTCCACAGCTCTGTTAGAAATAGTGTGTGCCTGTCTCTCATTTCGACCAGCTTGTGAAGATGGCTGACCACCCTGCCTGTCTCCCCACCAATATAACCCTACAATCTGACCTGCACATGTAATCAGGCTCAATTCAATGATTTAATTAGGTTACTAATTACTCTTTGAGGGCTTCTTGATCTTTCTCTAGGTCAAACTTCAATAGCCCCTTCTCAATTCGACTACTTCATAATATGGTCTATGCAACACTTCCAACTTTCCAAAGGCAGTATAAATCTATTTTTCATTTTAATTCCAAATAACAGACTGGGCTCTGGAAGGACTCTGTGGGAATATTTATTTCAGAAGTTTCAAGCTTAATTTCTTCTGGCCCCTCAGGAACTTTCCTGAGAACTTCTCGGTGTCTATCTAGAGCCAGGAAAGAGAAAGTAAGCAAGGAAAAAGGCTAAGATGTCACTCATAGGGATCTGCCTCCTCTGTCCTTATTTTACCTGACTGTAGGTGTAACTTCCCCATAGGATTTCAAGATTTTAAAAAAATACCTGCTGGGCATGGTGGTGCATTCCTGAAATTCCAGTTCTTGGGAGGCTGGGGCCACATAGTGAATTCAAGACCACTCCTGAGTATATAACAAAATCATGCCTTTAAGAAAAAAAAAAAAAAAAAAAAAAAACCTAGGCCAGAGATTTAGCTCAGTGGTTCTGGCACCTGCCTAGCAAGCAGAGGGTCCTGAGTTCAATCCCAGTAACCACATATAATAATGCCAAGCACATTGATTCATGCCCATTGGCAATTAGTATCACATCCCACAAGTGCCAAGCATGGTGGCTCATGCCTGTAATCCCAGCACCTGGGGGGCAGAGGCAGGAGGATTGCTGTGAGTTTGAGGCTCAGCTCAGGACTACAAGCAAGACCCTATCTCAAAAGAAAAAAAAACTTCTACTAAAATATTATCAAATTCCTTACCTAGCATAATGCTATCATTTATGGAAAACCAATCAGAAATAAAGTTCAATAGCAAAAGATTAGTATAAGATTACAAACAATCAGTGGCTGAACTCAAAATCCTTGTTCCTGATGCTCTTTGGAGGATGGGGATTATCTTTGAAATATGAAGAATTCCAGCTGGGATATGATCATAACCTTCCACTTTCCATTTAATATTTGTGGGACTTCAGTAGATCCTTAGCTTACCCTTACTTACATCTTCCTGGTATGTAAAATAGGGATAATTATATAATTACTATACAAATGGGTATAATGGGAATTCAGTAAAATATTATATGCAAAGTGACCAGCAGGTGTGGGTACTCCATAATTATCAGCTATGATCATTATTTATTGCAAATACAGTGATTCTTTTCCCCTGTCTATTCCTTCCCACTTCCTGAGAAGGTACATAAAAATATCATCAAATGGAATTAAGGGTGCTCAGGAGGATGGAGGGACAGAAGATAGAAGGTGCTGAACCTAAGCAGGGTCTTCGAGTCCTGGTAAGAAAGACGACATGTTATCAGAGGTTGAGAAGGCATGAGGAGAGGTAACTGTGAGCTTTGCTGCCGTTAGCCAGAGCCAACTCTCAAAAAGCCCCCCCAGATGATCCTAGCCCTCCATAAATCCTGCCTCATCACGGGGAATGCAACAAATTCCATCCACTCTTCTAACCCCCGGTTCCACTCACCCTGCCCCCTCCCAATTCCCTTAAATAATGGCTCAGCAAATGCCTCTGAGACCATCCTCAGCTAATTTCCTTCAAGAAATGCAAGCTGCTAATGCTGGGAAGCACAGATAGTGTGGAATAGCAAATATGGCCAAAATTAGATTAAAATAACCTCCTGATAAACAAATTACTCACTAAAAATAAATATTGGACTGGAGAAGCCAAAATAACTAAAAGAACAGCACCACCACATGGTATGAGTAGGAACTAACTGAGCCGCTCTGAGCTGCAGCTCAGTCCTCCCTTACTCAGCTCACCCAATCTACTAGGTCAGACTCTCAAAGGGGAAGAAAAAGTGGGGGGGAAGGGGGGGCAATGGGGCATAGACTGCATCCTTGTACTTTAAACTTTTTAAATTACTTGTGTACTTATGCAAAAGACATAAATATTTGGCAGTGAGGACCAAACTCTGAGCCAAGAATAAAAAAGAAATCCGCCAAGTTGAATGTGGCATGACATAATGGGAGTCTGTAATCTTTCCTGTTCCTGCTCCTTCCTCCCTGTCACCCCATCACTCATCAGCCTGGCCTGGTGCTCTGCTGCACAGCAGACACTGACCCCTCCCAGAGCCACCATGGTATCCGACATCTCTCGCTGTGCCTCTCAAGTCTTACAGAGTGAACCAGGAAGTGCTCTTTTCTAACCTAAATGACAGATGGCCCCTTCCAAAATAATCTTTCTAAGGTGTAGAGAGTATCTTTTTAGTTTCCTTGCAACATTTTGGCCATATGTTCTTTGGGCTAAATAAATATGGACTTTCTTAGTACAGCATAGATAGGGCTGAGCCACAAGGATCTAAGGACTGGCAGGTGAACTCTGCAGCCTGCTAGCTGTGGGAAATACTTAATCTTTCCAAACTTCAGTTCATCCACCAGTAAAATAGGGATTATAATACCTCCTAGATGGGCCAACTGTATGTACAGTGCTGACATACTAAGAACTCAATAAATGGTAGATATTTGTACTGTCATTTCAAAACAACAGAGTGATGAATGTAACTTTCTATGCTGCATTCATACGAAGCAGATCACAGCAGTGCATCCCAGTGGGACAAATGCAAAAATCTATCAATATTCTCTGAAGCAGATTTTGGGTTCATGACTGAAATACATTGTACGCTTCTCTAGAAGTTATCAAGGAAGAAGTGACATCTGGTCTATGATTATACCAGAATTTTGATTCTGGGATGGAAATTGGGCTGGCCTCTTTACTAAGTCACAATGAAAGCCAGTGTGGTAGGCTTAAGTCAGAAAACCAGGATCTTCTTTAATTGGTATTAATGTGCTGCTGCACCTGTAGGCATAGCATGATATGAAGTACAAAGGCTACAGTAGAGATCCCACCATCTGTGGAGTTATGCCCAGTAATAAAATAGGTATATGTACATATATCTAAAATATATATATATACAAAGATGCATGATCATTGATTACAGTGTGGTTAGTTCTTTGAAGCATAAAAGTTGGCTTCTATCAAAAGATTCGATAGAGCACCTAACACAGGGCATAGGTGTGGCTGAGTGATATTTGTAGAATCCCCTGACAAGAAGTATTTTTGCTGTGAGCTAAGATTCTGTGCCACCCAGGACAGAGATCTGAGCAGGTTACTTCCTCTCTGGTTCTCAGTTTCCTCCTGTGAAAATGAAAAGAGGTTAGGTAAAAGAAATGCTTTCTGGGCTTCTCGGGAGCCCCATAGTTCTGTAAATGTATCTCCTTGGCCACTGAGAAGGAATCATGAAGACTAATGGACATAGTTCGGTGCTCTCTACTCAAAAAATATGTATGCCAATCAGCTTCATTTACTCATTCTATAATGTGAACATACTTCAAAACATCAAGTTGTCCAGTTCAAATATGTACATTTTCATTTACTGATTAAAAATAAAGAAGCAAAAAACAAAGTTCTGACTGCCACCGCATTTGGAAATCTCAAGATCTTTTGCAGCTCTGATAAGCTGACTTGTGACCCTCATCTGGAAACTAAAGATGAAAACAAACTATGTGGGCAGAACCCTGGAAGGGCAGGTTAAAGCCCTTGAAGCTAGAAGGGCAGCCTACAGTGGGGCTGGGAATAGAACATACATGTAAGTCCAAGGAAGGTTGCACAGATCCACTGGTACTTGTGTATGGTCACAAGATCAGAGACACAAAACAAGCCCTCCACAAACACATAGGACCATTGTGAGGATTCCACAGAGCCCCCCAAGATGCCTATAAAGACCTTGCTTTGCAGTAGAGGAACTGTCTGACAATCACATCATGCAGTCTGAATCTGATTGCCAGGTTACTGCCGATGACCATAGGGAACACAAGGCTGTCTGCTCCTGAGTGCAGTTTCTGGCGCATCAAAATCCCTCCCTGTTGCCGGGTGTCCATGTGAGCCAGCCAGATGGAGTATTAACTAGGAGGATCTTCAAGAAGTCTCATCTTGCTGCTAAGTTTCCCTTTAGTTCTCCTGCATCCCTCCCTTCCCCCTCTCTTCTCTGCCTCCCTTCCTTTCGTAATTTGTTCTCTGTTCCCCTCCCCCTCCTCTTGCTATAACTTCTGCAAGATTTCCTTAAATGCTAATCCCTAAATTGACAGGTGGTCTGATGCAGATTCATCATTCCCTTATTAAGATTTAGGGCCTGAATAAAAGGTTTTTTGTTGCAAAACTATGATTTTTTAAATTCGGGCAGCGAGGTTAATGTGGTGATGTGATTTGAAGACTCGTTCCTGGAGCTGGCACAAATCAGGATAATCTTATTGCTGCACTTCTTTCTGGTGCAAAACTGTATTTGTGCCTCATGTTTGTGGAAGGGAGGCTAGGAAGCAAGAAAGAGAAAGAGGCGGAGGAGCAGTTAAACAAGAAGAGGATGAGAAAAAAGACAGAGAGAGATACTGAGAGAAACAAAATGAAGCGTGGGTTGAAACGAAAAGAGACAGAGACAAATGACAGCAGACTGTTTTGTCTTATTGGAGAAAAATATTACCTGCAATAGAAGTGGCATTATTTCATAATCAAAGTTTTATTATATTTTGGTAATAAAAAGTTAAGTGGTTTTGGAGAGAAAAAAGCATAAAAGGGCCAAGCTCTCAGGACGAGAAAATTTAAGGTAGGATTTGTGTATGTGTGATTGGAGAAAGCAGGGACTGATCCAGGGGGAGGCATGGGATTAGACCATTTTAATCCAAAACAGATACAGAAAAGATCCTTGAATGAGCAATGATGTTTTAATTTGCAGAGTCCCAAATTGCTGAGGCAGTTGGAAAAGAAGCCTAGAACATCCAAGCTAAGCTTGCCTGTTGTGCCCGAGAAGGAAAATAAATCAGATATATGTTTCAGTTCATTCCTCACTTCCCAGCAAGTATTACTCCACTGGCTGTTGGTGCAGTCACTGCCTGATAGAGAGAGCTGAAGCAAAGTAATGAGACTCCTAGCACGCCACCGGGACCCTTCACCTTCCCTTCTGTTGCCAGGGGCCTTTGTCCTGCTTTCTACATCAATACTGGGGATTGACTCCAGCCAGTCACAAATTGAGAGGGCTTTGTTGACCTCAGTTTCCCAACTCCATCCTAGTGTTAACAGCCACAGGAATACCGAGTAATCCCAGGTGGGAGATATTTTGTTTTAGCTCTGTTTACTCTGGGGAATACTCTTCTTTTGCAGTGCAGCTGCAGAGATCTACTAGGATGGCTGACTTTTACACTAAGGGACAAGGAAACATCAAGGCCAAAATAATCACCAGCTAAAAGTGGGCCTTCAGGAGCTGCAGGTTCACACAAACTTTGCAGATATGAGAGCCAGCTGGAGAGATTTTGAGTATTAGACAGAAACTGACTTTCTGCATTTATATTCAATTGATCTGAATTCACTGAGGAATCCAAATTGAAAGACATCACATGTCAGGTCCTAACTGTGCATGGCATGTGGACACTATAAAGCAACCAGAAGCCTTCATGACATTCATATCCCCACAGCAATCCTGACCTGCATAGAGCATTGCCATCTGTTCCCAAAACCTACTTGCCACGCAAGACCATGGATAGGCTGAGAGCACAATCACGCAAACAAGTTGGTATGCCATTACTATTCCTTCCAAATCCATGGCAAATTTCTGATCTACACCCAGCAATGATGGCTTCAATACAGTGCAATCAAGACTAGGATGGGAAAGGCTAAGGGAGAGTAGAAGAGGCTCATCAACTCAACCCTGAAACCAGAGAAAGGATTTTCATAGGAGGCAATGTCAGAATCTAGAAACTCTAAAGGCTGCGCTCCCAACACAACATGCTCAACTTGCTGAGCAAGGCCTGTTTGTTGGGAAGCTGGTTCGGAGGCTCAAGCCTGGGTCGGTCCATATCTACATTTTTTCATCCTGTGCCAGTGCACCCTGTCAGCAAGGGAAGTAAGTGACACATGACTCCTTTCAGAATCTCATGCATCCTGAGTACCTTTACTTTAGGACCTTCCAGTACTAGATTATGGTCAAAGCAAAATGTGTGTATGTACAGGGTAAGCCGGACTTGCTCAGCTTTTAGGACTCTTGCTCTGAGAAACATCAAGTTATCCACTGCCAAGGCTGAGCCAGAAAGACTCAAAGATGTAAAGCTGAGGGCTGTTTTTATTTTTATTTATTTATTTGTAAGTTTTATTAAAGTTCACCAATTACTTACAGGCCTCAGGCTTCTTATAGAGAAATAAATATCACAATTGAAGCAGCTCATTTCCAAGGTGCAAAATTAAAACAGATGAAGAAATGGAGTGAGTGGAAAAATAAAACCATTAAGATAACACATCTTCAATCCCAAGTGCATCATGCCTTCTATTGTACTGTGTAGGTGAAACTGACTCCCAGTGTAATTAGGTCAGGGCTATACAACAAAATCCTCACAATTGCTCCGACCACCAGAGCTACACTTTGCAATCAGTCTAGTTACTGAGGAGAGGACCAACTTTTAATATAAATTTCTTATCGACATCTATAGTGTCCCAGCAATTCCCAGCACTCTACCAACCCAAGAATGTACAAGCTGAATTGTGAACTGAATACAAAAATCTGCTTCTTAATTTAATCAGAACTGAACAATCCCACCAGAACCTTTTCTAGCCATTCTTAAGGGCTGCTGATCTAGTTTGAGGACCTGGGTGTCCCCAGGACCCCCAAAGACAATATTCCCCCTTTAATTTCAGGAGTCATGGTAGCACTGTGTATGGAGAAATATCCACTTTCTCCTTGCAGTCACATAAATGGAACATAATAACATTCTCCAACTCATCCCAAAGATCCAGGACATGGTTTTTCTGCCTTCCAGGTCAGAAACAAGCTATGGAGACAAGATCACCTTTCACTAAAATCACAGAGGAAAGAAATAACCACTTTTCAAAAGAGATGCTTACTGGATTTCAGCAACACCGCCAAAACTTCAGTGGCCACCCTGGGGAAAGAGAGAAAAGTAAAAAGCCAATGTTCAATGGTCTTTTTTGTCAGCCCAAAGATCCCACAGCCCGTGCGCTCATCTGTGCCACCTAACAGGCCCATTATTAACCAGGCAGCAGACACTCTATTGATCCCATCACTGGCCATTAAAGAGGCAGATATGCAGGAATTGCAGTGAGTGAGGTGTCCATCTTGCAAATGGGTCTCAGAGGTCCACTCTGCTGCTGGAAATCCCCCCTCTGCTTCCCACCTTCCACCAACTTTCCAACACTGGAGCCCTCGTTTGTCTGTTCCTTGTAGCAGCCAGAGACAGCTTTTGTCAGTTTCTGGAGTTGTACCTAGAAACAGGTGGGAACCCCAGAGGGTGGTTTTGGAGGCAGAAGGGTTCACAGGCTTACAGAATGCATTAGTGCACACAGCCTCTTGAAACAGTCACACCTTTGATGACACTAGAAAACACACAACACTGGAGAGAGAGGCTGTTTCCTTACAGTCATTATGTGGGAGATCTCCCTACAATGCACTGCTTTCTCCCATGATGCAACATCATATCCTGCAGCAAAAAGAGGCAAATGAAAATGAAAATACCTTCCAACTCAACTCTAAATGATCCTTTAGTTCATCTCCTAGATATGGGAAGGACACAGACCTACCGCTATCATCTGAATGTGGCTCCCACAAGTTCATGTGTTGGAAACTGAACTGCTAAATTCAGAAGCTGTTCGGAGGCAGGGAGAGAAAGCTGAGATGGCACACCTGATCTGTCTCGCTCTACAGTATCTTTTGCCATTTTAGGATGCAGGAGTAAACCTGTTATCCAACATGAGACAATGCCAGGGCTGTGCTGCTAGACTTCCTATTTTCTAGTCCCATGATTTAAATAAACATTTATTATTTGTAAATTATCCATTCTCAGGTATTTTTCTCTAGCAATAGAAAATGAACTAAGATATCTACGTGGAGGGAAAAGAAAAATTTCAGTAGCTTTGAGAGAAGTTTGGTGGATTCTGGAAGAATTCTATTTGCTTTTCAAAAAAACAGACAAAGTTTTATGACCCTCATAACCTATCCTTAAGGTTTACTTAAGAGTGATCTGGGGCCAGGGATTTAGCTCAGTGGTTCTGGCACCTGCCTTGCAAGGTCCCAAGTTTGATTACTAGGACCAAAAAAAAAGAAAACAGGGATCTATTCCCACCACCCCTGAGGACTGGAGAAACAGACCAAGGGGGCAGGATTACCCCACCAAGGTTACACAGACAGTTGAGCAGAACAAGGTCCACAAAACCAAGACTCTCATGTCCACCTCTACTTCCTCCTCACCTATTCTCAGAACTTCTAACTGGTTCTGCCCTTGCCTCTGCGTGGGCAGAGGAAGACGGTTCTCTGTGCTCCATTACCCAATACTGAACAAGGTAGCCAGCAGGAAAGAGAAGGTGACTGAATTAAAAAATGGAAATATAGTGCAAATCCACGGCTGGGGCAACACCCTAAAACCGACACAGGCAGTCATAACGAAGGTCAGGTCAGCTTCAACTGAGGGACAATTGGATGCATTCCTTGCGATCACATTTTCTCTCAGCAACTGTCAGTCTCTACACCTCTACTCTTCTAATCCATCAATAATTGGCAACAATGGGTTGTTTCTCTTCAGGAAAAACACAATCCAGATACTGTTGGGAATCCAAGAGTCTGATAAATCCAGCTACCACAGGGCCTAGGGGAGGCCGGGGCTGGGGCTGGGAACAACAAGAAAACTGGCAGATAGGAGGACGGGAGGTGAGAAAAGCTCCCACACAGAGTAGCAAGGAGAACAGATGGGTTAAAAGGAGGCCCAGGGCCTTGCTCCTCAAAGTGTGCATCTCTAACAAGGAGGCTCCCATTTCCAGAGAATCCTCTAGAATTGTAGCATCTCCAGCCCCCCTCCTGACAATGCCGAATGAGAATTCTTGGCTAACACATCATTCATATGCATAGTAAAGTCTGGGAATACCAAACCCTCAGCCACACACCAGTGCTGGTCCAAAGGCTGTTAGAAATTGGTCTGCTCGGCAAGACCAGACAAGCAGAGGAAGCATCATCTGTATTTACAGCTACTGTTCTTCCTGGCCTCACCACCTGAGCTTTGCCTCCTCTCAGACTAGCAGCAGAATTAGATTTTCAGAGGAACACAAACCTTACTGTGAACTGCGCTTGTGAGGGATTTAGGTTGAGGCTTCTTATAAAATTCTAATGTAATAATGATAGAGATAGAGTACGTAATATAATGATAACTGAACAAAAATGCACAATAAATGTAAGACATGGAAATCATCCCAAAACCATCCTCCTGACCCATATCCTAGAAAAACTATCTTCCAGGAAACCAGTCCCTGGTGCCAAAAATGTCAGGGACCACTGTTTTAGAGGATGGCACTGATGTGGCTAGGTTGCTCTGTGGTCATTGACAGGGCTTCACAAGTGATTCCCATGTTCCTAACCTCTAATAAATATCAAATAACATGACAATACAGCAAACAAATATGATCCAGTGGCATTATATGACACACTCAGTGTCACCTTTATCTTATAATAGAAGCTGACTCCTGAGACAACAGAAAAAAAATTTCTTTATAGGTCACAAATGGAGGATCAATGGTTAGTGTAGCAAAAAGCACAGTTAGAACAGTGATGGAGATAAGATTTGAGGACATAGTCTAGTTTTCTAATGAGTTCAGACTTGAGACTAGAGGTATTAAGACATTATTTTTTTCTTATTCTCAATAATATAGTGTCAAAGAAGGAAAGCTAAGGCTCTGAGAAAGGAAAGTTATCCATAAAGAACAAGATTAGATGTAAGATTAGTTATGGAGGCAAAACAAAATGGAAAAGATTAAGTAAATAAAAGGATAAGAAACCAAGAGTACACTCAGGAGGGAAGTTTCATTGTTTAAAGAAAATAAGATTTTCATTTGGTACACACTGACTTTGAGAAAATAATCCCTTACATAAAATCCACTTGAAATTGTCCAGGATGCTTTTGCATTTGTACAGAATGCTGATGGCCACTCAGACTTGGGGATACATATTTACAAATTATTATAATAGCAACACTCAATGTAGCTATGGGAGCAGATGGTACAATCAAGAGCCAGGGAGAAGGCTAGCCTAGGAAAGCCTCACTACCACGGAGAAGGAAAAATCTAAAGGAAACAGTACATGAAAGGAGGACAGGGGGAGGAGCCTTGGGGGGCTGTTCAGTTTTGAAACAGAGAAGTCCCAAGATTTTCTAGGCCCAGCGTTTTTTCACATTCCAAATTGTTACCCAAAAGTGGATTATAAAATCAATTTGGCTAGCTCTAAAAGTAAAATGAAATAAAATGGAATCAAATGTACCAGAGTCACCTCACATCACAAAGTGATGTAAGAAGCTTACTTCAATGTACATGTACATTTTTATGTGCTCATGAGCATGTGCTATCAGTGCTTTCTGTTACAAAAAAGTCTTGTAAAGTTTTTAGGATGTAGTATACATGTAAGATCAAAAGGAGAACAAATATCTGGAATCAATTAACAAGAAAACTGAACACAGGGAGTCTGTCTATATAAATACCAAGTGTCCTATATACATTATTATACACCATGTTATATCTTTGTAAGAATAACAGAAGATAAAATTATTAGTTCTGTTTTATAAATGGTAATAGTGCAGTTCACAAAGAATAAATAATTCACCTAAAGTCCAGCAGCTAGTAAAAAGCACACTGAGATAGAACTCTACTTCTACCCCCTTCTAAATCTAGTATTAACTTCTTCTCTTCTTCAACAGAATTCCAGAAGGCATCTAAAGTACCTCTCACTGTGCAGTTTCTTTACCCTTAAGATTAATGCCATATGGTTCAAAGTTAGGTGATTGGTACAAATTCATAGTATTAACACATAACAGAGCCAGGGAAGCAAATGTGGGCATCTTAAGCCCACTGCCTGACTCCAGGGTCGAGGTGGCATAGCTTGGCTGCAATTTGAATGGATTAGACCTGCAATGGTGGTGATGGAGATGAGAACAGAGAGCTCTATTAGCAGCAACTCATAAGTCTTTGAATGCCAGACTGAAGTGGCTGAATTTGGAAGAAGAAAGCTTAAATTTCAAACTTGGATCAGCCTCTTTTGTGGTACTGAGCTCCAGATTTACCTGACCTCTATGAATCTCTTAAGCCTTTTCTCTAGAAATTACATATACTAAGACCCAACTAATGGATGGTGTGGAGGATGAGATAAAGTAAAAACTGAATTCAAAGCCTACCGCATGCCCTGAAACAAAGCAATAGCTTGAATGACATCACTGCATAACAGAGGGAGAACAAGGACTAACTCGTATCTGTAGATGTTGACAGCAGTAATCTACAGGCTCATCATTTCCCATTCAGCAGATGTAAAAGGTAGGAAAATCTGCATTCCTAACCCTGGGTACTGGAAAGAAGCAAAATGACCACATTATCTTATGAGACTTAATTAGCCTATGGCTCAGATGGCTTAGATATATCCAACAGGCACCAATATTAGTTATCTACTACAGGATCGCACTTTCTCCTAAAAAACAAACGACCCTTCCCAAAGAATGGAACTACGACTTTGCCAGAACATGAGTCCCCCGTCTTACCTACCCTCGAAACCTTGACATCACCTTCCACACGAACACTCTCACTCTAACTTTAGAGAGTTCAACCAGTGTAAATAACCCACCACAATAACTCAACAAAGAACTTTTTTAACCCTACATGATCATCTCTATACATATAGGTGGAAAATGACAAGAATCTGTCACACTTTCATTAAAAAATCATTTTGCAAGTTAGAATAGGACATTTTCTAAATAGTGGTTTACAAAGATAGATTTACATCTACTATAATACTTAATAAAGACAGTACTTTTCCCTTAAGATCATTAACAAGATACAGATATCCATTTTATCACCTCTGTTCAACATTACACTAGAGGGTCTAACTAAGGCATTTGAAAATAAATAATACATACATATATGACTTTCACATTAGAAAAGCAGAAAAACTGTTTAGAGATAGTATGATTTCAAATAGAGAAAAACATCTTAAAGAATCTGTTAAAAATATTAAAAATAATAAATAAGATTTATGATACAGCAGTAAGAAAAGTTCAATACACAAAAATCAGCTGTAGTTTTTGATATTAGCAAGGAACATTTCAAAAATATATTTTTTAAATCCTATTTATTGTAGTAGCAACACACACATGCACACAATCATGCTCGAACACACACAAATACATATAAGTTCTTGGTAATTAATTTGAAAAAAGAACTTCCAGGCTCTTGTAACTAAAACTAGAAAACATTATTTTTTAAATCAAAGATTTAAATAAATAGAAATTACTCAAAAGTCATCTCATACCTAATCAATAGTCCCAGTATTGAAGCATCCCTGTTTGTTTAAGACATCCTTCAAACTGTTCTATAGGATCCAAATAGAGCAATCTTTCCAAGAATACAGATGTATTTTGCACACAGAACTCACAGGGCTTTGGGGCACATTTCTTTTTTTTTTAACTTATAATCTTTATTGGTACATTATTAATACACATCATCATTTCATTTAACATTGAGGGCTTGTACCAGAATACGACACGACTTGATTCTCACTTTTTCCCTTTTCCACCACATTTCTTTAAGGAGTAACATTAGCTTAGGCACTTCTCAGCAATGGTAAGTTAATATGCCCAGAATAATCAATTAGAAGGCAACAGTGCTAGAACTTGTCTGGTGTCTGTCTGCATCCAGATTCATGTATTTGATCCCTGCAGTTCAGGTCATATTGAGCACTGAAGCCAGATAATTTCTTCAGAATATTTTCAAAATAAAGAAAGCACTAGCCTTAGAAGTTAATACTAGAGCCGTGCTAGAGTGGGCAGTGGAAGCAAAGCTATTGCAGCAGAAACAGAAAGTCAAAAAAAAAAAAAAAAAGAGGCTAAATAGCAGGGGGGATGAAGAAGAAGGAAAGACCTTTACAAGGGGCTGGACAAGTTGCCCATGAGCAGGGATGCCTAGAATACCATGCGGTACTGTCCTAGCATCCTGCCTGACTTGAGAGGGTCTAGAGGAAAGGGAAAAATTGAGTGCATGGACACACTCACATGCACACTTGTGTGCACATGCGCATGTGCATGCACACACACAGCCATGTGGGCAAGGGAAATGGATAACAAGTGGATTTTGTGAATCAGCATTTTCAAGGGAAAGAGGAGAAAACAGAAGTGGAAACTGAGTTAGCTCCTTCATGGTGGTAAAAGGACAGGAATACCTGGTAGAAAGTTTGAAACAGACCCTATACCCAGCATGGAATTTATCCATTTCTCCCTAGAAGGTAAAAGAAAAAGAAGCACATATTCCCAACTCTATCCAGATGCTGTCAAACACAGCTTGTGGGAGCCACCATTAAACACAAAAAATGCTGTAAGAGAACCAAAGCCCAGATCTCAAGCTGACTTGGCTGGTAACATCCAGTGGGGAGAGAGGATGGCTACTGCTTATGACTGGGAATAGGAGCAGACTCTGTAATCAAGGCCAGAACCCCACCTGTTTGGTATGGCCTATCCAGCAACTCTGCAAAGAGGGAAATGGTTTTCAATTACTTCCAAATCCACAAGCAACATGCTCAGGACTCAGGTGAAAGCTTCTGAGAATCCCTAGTACCAACAGAAACCGTAAAGTTCTGGGAAGAAAGCAACAGATCAGAAATGCAATAAGCTCTTACAAACAGGAGTCTTTGCTTCTTAGAAGTGTGACTTTCAAATTAGCACTTTGGATAAACATTGCCTTCTTTCAGCTATTCATAAAATTCAGTATAAATGAATTCATGAATATAATCCTATACTGTCATATATTTAAATGCATGCGTAAAGTATATAATTAGGTGTATACATGTGAAATAAAATTTACCAGAATGTTCACTAGATGACTATAGTAGATAATTGCTTTATCACACATTGATTGGATATATTTATGATACTATCCACTTCTGAAATATCTGAGAGCACAAAGGGAAAGATACAATATCTAGCATCAATGCACAAGACAAAACTGGTACCCAGCAAACATTTTTCAATTCAGTGAACAAAGATGTATATGATTTTGCTCCAGCTAAAGGAAGAGCAAAACATAATCTGACTCTACTTTGGTCTGTTTGGGTGAGATGTAATAGGATCCTTACATGGTACCAAAGCTTAGCACCTTCTAGCTCTAGTGAAACAGACACATCTAAATGTTGTCATTCACAAAGACAAATATTGGGTGACTCATTCCACTTGTATGAGCTTCCTGCCATGGGCAAACATATAGAGACAGAAAGTAAATATAGTGTCATTGGGGTCTAAGGGAAAGAGGGGCAGAGAATTATTGTTCAATGTTACAGAATTTTGTTTGGGGTGAGAAGTTTTGGAAATGGTGATGGTTCTACAATGTGGATGTAGGAAATACCACTAAATGGCATGCTTAAAAATGGTTGAAATGGTCAACTTTGTGTTACATATAGTATTCTATCACAGCAAAAAAAAATAAAAAATTTAAATGTTAGTACTAGTTATTCATTCCTCTTAAAAAAAAAAAAAAAACTACACAAGTCTTCAGAGGAGAGGATATGGCAGAACTACAAACTGCTTGTCACTTGGAGACACACAGAAGAATACCAGGGAAGTTTACCACCAGTCACAGACCAGTTTGTATGCACAGAATGGCCAAAGGCTTGTTAAAATATAGTGCTGATCCCCAACCCCACAGTATCTGACTCAGGAGATTGGGGATGGAGCGTGAGAAACCACTTCAAGAAATGCTCGAGGCTGCAGGGTCCCCTAGGTTTGACTGTGGGACTTCCTGAAGAAACAAGAGAAGGACTCTAGCCATTATTCTTTCAGGCCAAACGCTCAAGACCCTCCACAGTGCTTCTCACTGATGTCATGACAGCTGGAACTCCAAGTAAAGATTTCATAAATATCCTTCTTTCTTACTTAAAATTAAAAGAGATGCTTGCTCTTAAGTCTCTGCTGTATGTACTGTCTCTATGTATACATACTATCACTTAAAATGAATCCAAACTGAAATGAGCTTTTAAAAATGAAGAAATAAAGAATTAAATTGTTTTAAATTTTTAAAAATTGAATTGACATCTTCCAAAATATAGCATCTAGACATTCAAACAACTCCAACAACAAATCTGAGATATGTATGTGACAATTAACAACATTTGTATGGGATTTAGATTTACAAAATAATCTTTCTGGTGAAAATCAATCCAGTTTTCAAATGAAGGCCATCACTTGTCTGTGATAAACACAGTAATATCTTGGCTCTTGCAAGTGAGAGAATTGTGTAAACATCCACACATGTTAGAATCACCCATGTTTATTTTAACAATGCCATTGATAGGATTAAATGGGATTAAAGATTAAATGGTTTTGCCAGGGTGAGTTTTGTACATTTGTAGAACATTTGTTGATAAGCAAAATAAGATTCAAATACTATAAATTATGAGGAGTAATTTTCCTTATAAACACTAGGAAATTTTTTTAAATTTTCCTAGGGAGGGCAGAATCTTTTGTGCTGCCAAAACCCTGCCTGTAAACTCATTAATCAGAGTTACACTACTCAAGCCATGCATGTGGTTAGAAGAATTCACCCAAAATGGACTAGGTCATCTGTTGAGCAGCGTCACAATTTCTGTAACAGTACAGGGTTATGAACAAAAAACACAGAGCCTGGTGCCCTAAAGAGCAAGAAGACAGGCTGTTATATGCACAGGGCTAGAAAATTACTATCCAGAGCCTGGTTATTTAATAAGGAACCGTATTATCACATCCTTAGGAACCCAAAACACAGCTGTGGCCAAAGACTCAATTATAAGAGCCTCAAGAAGTTAAGTCTTCTTTTAGGACAAAATTCAAGCATGGAGAACACTAGCTCTGGGTTAGCAGATCCAAGAGTGAGTCTGGTGGAAACAAATCTCAAGACGTGGTCTTTTCAAACAGTTTGGGAAACACTTCAGACAACATCCTCCCATCCTGCAATAGTTGAAAAAATCGTAAAGTATCTGCATGATGCATGTACACAAAAAGGAATAACATGGGGCTCTGTATCTTGTTAAATAGAAAGAAACCACTTGTTTCAAGCAGAATATTACTGTAAACATTCTATAGTACACAACAAAAAAGTGTGTACATGCAGGTTTACACACAGACAGAAACAACTGCATATGTTTGATAAGTATTAAAAAGACTAAAACATGCAGTCAGTTGTTTTAGCAGCATCTCTAGGGATGGAATTGGCAGACAGAAGGAACTTCATCTTTTCATTCTGAAATTTCTGTAGCATCTTTGATTTTATCTTTGGGTGCGTTTGTCTATTTGTATAATCACTGTAAGATGACTCAGACAGAGGAGATGACTCACTCTTTGAAACCAAAGTGAAAGCAGACTAGGGATTCATCAGATCTTCAGTCCTGACTCTTAGTTTAACCATTCCTTTGTCACTTTATTTGTGTCCTCTCAAGTTACACTCAACTTTGTGCGAGAGGAACCAAGAACACCGTTAACACATTTCATAGAAATCTCTTGAGCCCGATTATCCAAATTCATCACCTCCAGTTCTACCTTCCCCTACTACGCAATTTAGTCAAGTTCTTCATCTCTTACAAGTATCACCTTGCCCCTAG
This sequence comes from Petromus typicus, assembly GCA_004026965.1. Lineage (NCBI taxonomy): Eukaryota > Metazoa > Chordata > Mammalia > Rodentia > Petromuridae > Petromus > Petromus typicus. Next base: position 45,103 of record PVIR01010217.1, read on the forward strand.
TTTCCAAATCATTTAAGGGAGAGTATATACTATGGTAGCCAGTCACAAATAATATAATTTCTGAGAAATATTTGTTATATAAAACATCACTGTTTTAGAAATCTCCAACATGTATTAAAATATTTAAAAATCTGATGCAATCTATGGTTGAAAAAAAAATCCTGTGGATTTTGGATCAGAGTTCTCAAAATTTATCTGACTGCAGAATCCTTTTATTTTCTTTTATTAGTTTTATTATCTACAACAAGAGGATAGCTGTTGAAAGATACTCCCAGGGTAGAGCTGGCACAGAAAACTTACAAATACTGGAAAGTAACCATCTGAGTTGAAGAAAAAAACACCAAATATTCCCTAAGGGAAGAAATGATTGAGAATCTTTTAAAGTTTTCAACATGCAATACCAAGTTTTTTTTATATGTGACTCTTTTCTATGGTGCAACTATCATCATAATTGCTTTTTCCCCCAGGAAACTTGTCATAGGAACATGAATTAGTGAACACTGAAAGTGAAGGGATGCCAGATTTTTCATCAAATCTGGGATCAAATTTCTTTAATCTGAACATTTCTTTAATCTGATCTGCTGGATCCTAGCAAGTCAGAAGATAAAGAGATAGATAGATAGATAGATAGATAGACGATAGATAGATAGATAGATAGATAGACAGACAGACAGACAGACAGTTTTTAAAAAATCTTTCTAGATATAGTTTTGGTAGAAAGATTATGTTCACAGGCTGATATACTCTAAACAATTATTCTCCAAAGCTACATATGAAAAAACTTGGACCTCAGGTTGGTAAATTAAGGATCGTGAATCTTCAAGAAATGAAGCCTTCTGGTCATTGAGAGTCCGTCCTCACAAAGAGGTCATGGACCCATTTCTCCTTCTCGCTTTCTGCTTCCTGGGTTGGGACATGAGCACTCACACTGGCACACACTCCCATCATGCGGTACCACTCTCTTTCAAAGCACAAACTTTCAAACTGTCAGCTAAAACATCTTTTCTCTTTTAAGTTAATTGTCTCAAGTACTTCTTTGTAGGAATGCAAAGCTGAATAACATAAAGTCTTTTCATGTCCTAATTCTGATGAATTAAGCAATGTTAGGTATGTTTCAAGTGCAAAAAAGAAATACCAAAACCTTATAAAAAATAAATACTACAGTGGCATCATAAGAACCCACAGGGCACACCTATATATTGATCCCAAATAACTACAAGCAAACTCAAGTAAGTTCCAAAACATCCTTCCCATATGTCCTTCATCATTCCTTTTAGCCAAAAGCTACCATTGCTGTGACTCTGTAAGTATTTGTGGGGTGTTATGATTAACATTTGTCTTTCTTGTCAATCTACAAAAACCAGGGAGACAGAGACCTCCTCTGTTTCTAGGGAGCACTTCATTCCTATTGCCCACACAATACCGAGCCTACAGTAAACTGTCAATAAATTCATGATGAAGGAATGAACATGTGAGTTAAGCAATTAAAAACTCTCATAGATCAATTGAAAAAGTGAGTCACTCATGCCTAGATACTATAATAAAAGAATAAATTTATGCTCATCATAAAATAATGTCTACTAGTAGAAGAGACTATGTCAAAAGACAGTATATTTGTATCAGGTTCTGCAGAAAGACCTAAATGACAAATTGTAGAAATATATATCTTTCCTTGTATATGTCTTCAATCTAAGACCTTGCTAGCTTGCTCCTTTCATGCTGAGTTTGATGGAGTTGGGAGTATGATTCAATCACCATAGTGTAAATTTTCATCCTCTGACATCCCAGTGGAACAGAAGTTTGCCTGTTGTGTGCCTGAATACCAGCGTATCTTCCCCTTACTCCAACTACTCAAGACAGGATCAAGAATTCACTCCAAAATTGACTTATCTACTAAGGATCACTAAAGTTATTATAGATTAATTCATTTTAAAACTGCTTCCTGATTCAAGAATGTAAGTTTTCTAATACAAAAGGTCACAGACACAGAAAGCATCTATTTCCAGAACACTCTTCTTCTAAAACCATCATCACAGAAATCTAAAAGCACATCAAACAGAATGACCTTCTGAATCAAATGCTGAAGAGTATGTCATGATCTGGCCATGCAAGTGATCTTAAAGGAAAAGGTAGGAGAAAAAAATCCCAAGATAAGAGTCAAGCAGAACTTGGGCTCCAATGGGTATGCACAACTCTTTCTTTGCAAATGCTGAAGCCTAGACCCAGACAGCTTGACAAATGAGTAGGATTACAGAGAACACTAAGGAAGATGATTAAGGAAGTGGAATAATTGATATATGAGGAGAGAGGTTTTTGAAAAATCTAATTATGAAGAGGTCCAGCCAAATGACAAGTTTTCTGAGAAAGTGCAGATGTATTCTGATTTGCACTCATATGCAAACCCCAGGGCATGATAAAAACAAAATAAGTTGTTCCAACAGGATATGAGTGGGAGTAAAAGGAAGAAATAAAAAATAGAAAAGTCAAGAGCCAGTATCAGGACAGAATTCTTCACAGGTGAATGTGTAACTCTGAAAGATCCTATGCTATGCCTGACAGTCTCATTCCCAGATAGAAAATTTGGAAGCTCAACCCAGTAACTCCACCTCTAACCCAGTAACTACAGTAAGCTCCAACCCAGTAACTACACCTCTCCTTTGGCCTCACAGACTGACCAGATAGGCTGTTGTCACTTCCAATTAAGTGGGACTGTTTAACACAAACAGCTTTTGTTTTTATGACAGGAGAATTATTAGAATAAAAAAAATATTCTGAAATTAGAAGACTTTAGATAGCTTTAGGTAGCTTTCAGCTCTGGCTGAAATTGTCCACTATGAGGGAACCTTAAGAGACTGCTTCAGGCACCACTTTCTATACACTGAGATTCTCTACGCTATTAAGAAGCAGGGATTTAGACCATGGATGTAGCTCAATGGCACCGCACCTGCCTGGCAAACTCCAGGTCCTGAGGAGGATCCCTGTTTGCTCTGCACAAAAGAAAAAGAAATGGGTTCTTCTCCCAAAGTCCACCCATTTCTCCATGTGTCAGGTCTTCCAAAGGCCTGAATCAGAAGACCCAATGAAGCCAGTTTCCCACCGTGTGCCTACATGGAAACCTCGGAATCACCAAGTTTGGTATTGTAAAATACCAAACTATAAGTAAAAGCTTCTCAATGTGGAGTGAAAGTGTCATCCCAAATGGGCTGCAGAGTCTAGAACAGAAAAAGACATTAAAGGGCTTGAATGACACCTTCAGGGCCCATTAGCATTTTACCTGAGTGTTTCCTCATGTAAAAAGAAGGCTGTGAGGAAGCTGAGCAACAGTGAGACATCAAGCCACCTTCTTCACAGGGGCCCTTCTGAAAAGAACCAGAAGAAGTCCCATGAGGGGTGAAAAGAGGGCTCAGACTTTCCTGCAACACCCATCACCTTAGCTGATATGATCACACATATGAATGAATCAAGGTATTATAGCCATAGTCATAACTGTAATCTACTATACTAGAAGACTTAAAAAATTTAAAGAAAATATGGAAAAACTCAAAGTTAAAGTCCATTTCTAGTATTATTTATGATATTTTTCAATAGACAGATGACTGGAATGGATGTATAACAGATTTCTGGATGTATAACAGATTTATATGTGTGTGTGTATATATATATTTATATATAAATATATTATATATATTTATTTATATATTATATATAAATATATATTTTATATATATTTATTTATATATGTTTTTCAATATAAATCATATATATATGATTTATCACACTCTACATGCTGTTTTGTAAGCCAAATCTGTATTTTTTACCTAATAATATATTTTAGCATTATCCTAGGTGTTGCGAATATTTTCCTAAAATATGATTCTTTAATGACTGCATAATGTTAAATGCTGTATACATACCATTACTTACTTCAATACTCTGTTATTCAAATTTTAAAATATTTTGACTTTTACTATTAGAAGCAATATTGTCACAGATATCCATATGTATGTCTGTCTGTCTGTGTGTGTATATATATATATATATGTAATCATTTCTTTAAGAAGAGTTTTAAAATATAATTCCTAGATCAAAGGAATGGAATTCTTTCATGGCTTTAATTCACATTGACAACTCCAATCTATAAACAGAACTATTTATTCACACCCTTACAATACTTCAGATTACCATTAGGTTAAAATAAGTCATGTGATAGATAAAATGTGTGAATTTGGACATACACATATGTGTTCACATTGTATAATTTTAGATGAAACTTTCTGAATTAAATTATAAAGTGATTTAATACACACAATTATTAAAATAATTTTATTAAATGCTATAAATTATAAATTAATATTTATATTTTATGATAACTAGAATCAGTTAATTCCCCAATATTAGGTAAGATATATACATATATACATACACAGAAGCACATCTGTATGTAACAGAAAAGTTTCCAACAAACAGATACAAATTGATCTTTAAAGAAAGGCTTCTATTAAGTTGTGTCTTATACTGGTACAAATCCCCATTATGGAGTGCAATCATGATGTGTATATTTAATGCACCAATAAAGATAATAAAAAAAAAAAAAGAAAGGCTTCTAACTCAAGATTTGGACATTAATAGCTTGAATACACTGATAAATTTAGAAAAGATTGGTCACAATGGAATTATAGAAAAAGAATCACAGAAACAAAAACACACTTTGTTTGGTAAAACTGTCCTGGAAGCTGTGTGAACAAGTGGCACAATCCTGTGCCAAGAAGAGATCCATTGCGGGGCCAGGGATTTAACTCAGTGGTTCCGCGCCTGTCTTGCAAGTGCAAGGGCCCAGGTTCAATCCTCGGTAACCACATACAATACTGGGTGTGGAGACTCACGCCCAGCGGCAGTCAGCACCACGTACCACAGTGCCGGGTGTGGTGGCTCACGCCTGTAATCCCAGCACTCAGGAAGCAGAGGGAGGAGGATTGCTGTGATGTGAGTTTGAGGCTGAGCTCAGGGCCAGCCTAAACTACAAAGCAAGACCATGTCTCCAAAAAAAAAAAAAATCTAAAAAAAAAAAAGAAGAGACTCATTGCACATGATGCATCTCACTGGAGATAGAAATGGCTACTAGATTGGGTATTGTGTTACTTTATTATAAATTGAAGTAAAATCTCTTTCTTCTGTTATTATTTTTGAATCAATTATTTTTGCTAAATGGCATGCAATCAATTCCTATATATCCATTTTGTAACTGAAAGCAGCCTTAAAAGAAATATCCAAGTTGACTGCAGGTCAGATTTCTCATGTCCCTCAAAGACCTGTGTATTAAGAGTATGGTCCCCAGGGTGGACTATTAGGAGGTAGTGAACTCTAAGAAGTGGCACCTGGTGGGAGGTCCTGACTTTATTAGGGGCATGTCTCTTAAAGGCCTGTGGCACACTGGTCTCATCTTCTGTCTCCTTTGCTCCCTACCAATGGACATAAGTAGTTTTGTTCCACTATAGGCTACCCGTCCTGATGTTCCACCTTGCCATATGATCAGAACAGTAGATTCAGCCTACCATGGGCTGAAATCTCCAAAAGTGTGAATCTAAAAGAAACTTTCCTCTTAGTAGATGATTATCTCAGTTATTTTGTTA